>WYDI02032183.1:0-69956 GCA_009867235.2 Psittacus erithacus
AGCAGAGGGGGAGGATTCCATCCATGGGCTGCTGCTCACACACACGGAGGGTTCTGGGCTCAAGCGCACACTGAAGCCAGGTCATGGGGAGCTTCTCCTCACCAAAACCCCTCAAGTCCTTCTCCTCAGGGCTGCTCTCAATCCAGTCTCTGCCCAGACTGTGTTTGTGCTGGGGATTGCTATGACCCAGGGGCAGGACCTTGCACTTGATTTTGTTGAACTTCATGAGGTTCTCACAGGGCCACCTCTCGAGCCTGTCCAGGTCCCCCTGGATGGCATCCCTTCCCTCCAGCCTGTCAGCCACACTAGTGAAGAATGGTATGTCAGGGAAGTTACTCCCACTTCATTTTTCTACAACTGTACCAGATGAATTTGAAAGTGAGAAATATTTGCTGACATTTGCCATCCGGAGCAGCAATGTGTTCCCCAGCCGGCCACAAAACAGCCCCAGAGCAGCTGGAGTGGTAGAAATCAGCATCATATTGCTGTCGGGGAGCCAGCTGTGCTCTGTACTTTGATTTGTTTCCAGCCTACAATTCAGTTTTTGCTAAGAGGAAGGAATTTCCCTGGCAGGAATAAAGCAGGAGGGTCCAGAAAAAAGGTAAAGTTTACTGATTTAGCTAAACCAGCGTGTTTTTTCTGTAGGTGAATGCAAGGAAGAGGATGCCTTCCAGTCGTGTAGCAGCAGGACTGCTCCAGGACCAGCGCTATTGATTGGTCAGGTGCTTTGTTCAGGAGAGATCCCAAAGGGATGGGAGGGGAGCAGGTGCCTCAGCTTTCCTGTTTCAGCCTTTGTCTGGCTGCACGGCTGCCTGGAGCTGGAGCAGGGGCAGGCAGCCAGGGCCAGCTGCACTCCAGGCACAGCTCTTCCATCCAAAACAGACAGGGCGCTAGCGGCCCCACTTCTGCATCATCAGCACTTGGCTGAGGGTCAACCACAACTTGTGTTGGTGCTTTTTGGAAGCATAGGGCATAATTTAGAGGCATGAAGCTCAAGGCTGGCTATCTGGGTTGCACTGGAAAGGGGCACTCGATGATGTCATGAAACCTGCATTGGGGCAATTTGTCTCCTAATCACAGAATCAAAGACTGGTTTGGGCTGGAAGGGACCTCAAAGCTCCTCCAGTTCCAACCCTGCCACAGGCAGGGACACCTTCCACTAGAGCAGCTTGCTTCAAGCCCCGTCCAAGCTGGCCTTGAACACTGCCAGGAATGAGGCATTCACAGCTTCCTTCATCAGCCTGCTCCAGTGTCTCACCACCCCCACAGTAATGTCTAAATAACTTTCCTTGGGTGTAAATTGGAGTCACTCCCATGTTTGCTGATGCACCCCAGCTCAAGACCTTTGTCCACCTTTTAGGTTGATGGTGGTAGACGTGGTGGCCAGAAGCCGCAGTGTGTGGGCAAGTGCAGGGTGCAATATGCAGGATGAGTGAGATGGTTCAAAGATGCTGATCGTGGTTTGAGCCTGTAACCTTTTGCTTGGGGCACAAGCTTAGGGCCCCATTGATCATGAGGGGCACAGTTTAAATGAACATCATCACCTCAAGAGGGTCAACAGGATTTCAGCAGGGTTCACAAATTTGGGATGCTCCAAATTCATGTAGTGAGTTAAAAGTAGATATGGTGATAGCTCTTGTTTCCATCTCTCTATTTAGTACCTACCTTGAGGACCGTCTTCTCTCTTCATGCCTGGAGTCTGTAAGAGAACAGCTTTAGAAATTGGTTTATGTGAGGTTGTGGGTTAACCAGAACAGTGGAAATAAGCAAATGTCAGAAGCCAGGGGCTCCCTAGTCGAGCGTACATGATTCCTGTTACACAAGCTAATTCAGAGTGCTCTAAAAACCATTAGCTTTTGGAGGCTTTTTTCCCAGGGAAATGCTGCCAGGACTGTCAAGCATCTACAGCTCAGACACGGGCACCCCACTGCACAGCACAGCCACCCCACTGCACAGCACAGCCCTCCACGTGTGATATCTGACTTTGGGAACCCCTCTTGCAAACCTTGGTCCAGAACTTCAGATTGTCCTAACCTTTCTGCATCCTTTTTTAGCTTCCCATTGGTATTCTGGGATTCAGGCTCGGAGTGCAGTCCTCCTGGTCCAGCTGGAAGCTGTGGGGATGCACGTCTCTTTGCAGTGTGATATTTTTAGCACAGACATGCTTTTTACCTTGGTGGAGCAGCAGAGGGGTTAAGTAGAGACTGCTGGTTGCAGCCTTGTGGCTTTGGATATGTCCCTAGATGAGGTCATATGAATAACTTTGGGCAGCCTCTATTCCCCTTTGTTTTAAGCACCACACTGGTCACCACAGCTGCACTCATCTCTGTGCCAGAGTGTCCCCACACACATGCACCACTTGCTCCCCTCAGGCTCCCTAGTGACAAGCCCTCATTTGACATGTGTCCTCTTGGTCTTTCTCATCACAAGGGCAAAGCAACAAAGAGTGAAGCTTGCTCACCAGCCAGCCTGGAGAGTCCTTTTTGCAGCAGCACAGCTCTGCAGGAACCCCCAACTCCAGGCAAGGAGAAGTTAAAGTGAAAAGGCTGCTTACAGTTCAGGTGCCTGGTTTCCTGCAGGGACACACATGAGGATGGTGCTTGTATAATGCTGCCACGTGCGCTCCAAGCTGCCTGCAAGGGTCCTGTGGGGCTCCCACGTGCTTCCAGCATGTGTGTGTTGCTTGCAGTGAATAAGGCTGCATAGGCATTTGACTGCACAGGTAAAATTAAGGAATAGTGATAGGAGCCATGGGCCACTTTGCTATTGAGGGATGTGCTCAGCACTGGCTTGTCCTGATCCTTTTCAATACCTGTGATTCATCTCCAGTCTCAGGTACAGTCTCTTTTAACCCTAAAAGGCTACTGGACATTGCAGGTGAGTAGGTAGATCTCTTGATGCTTTCTTTGTGCAGCACTTTGGGCTCTGGTGTGAGGAAACCAGAGACAGTAAAACACAGATCACCTGTTTAGGAATGACTAGGGATTTAATGCTCTGTAGTGTCTGAGGGCTTTAGCTGCTCACTGTGTTTGAAGATAATCATCCTTCTCACCATACTGTGATATGGATTTGTTGACGAGCGCTGGTGAGGTCCACAGGGCTCCCCTGAGGACAGAAGGTGTAGAAATGCAGAGTGCAGCTCTGCCAGGACAGCAGCAGTAGTCCTGGAGGGAAGTTATTTACCACCTCTGGACCAGGTGCCTCTGTAGAAAGCTTCTAACACCCTTTCAAGAGAACCTTGTATTAGCTGCAGCAGGGAGTATGTGGGAGAGCAGAGAAGAGGAATAGCAGTGGGGTATGGTTTGATCTCATTTCTTTATCTCATCCCATTGTGAAGGATAGAGGGAAAAATCCCTATTCCTCTAGACCAAAATGCAACATGCTGAGAGAAAGAAGTGTTTGTTAATACCTTTGCTGGCCACAGCCTGTATCCTGCGAGGAACATGGCTGTGCTGGGATGTGGCTGACTCAAGGTGCCTGTGCAGGAGCTGATGGAGCAGGCAGGGAGAAGCCCTCCTCGGCTGGTGGAAGTGAAAGGACATGCTTCCAGCCAACAGGCACTGGAGATGTGGAACACCTTTGGAAATGTGTGTGTGTGGAATATGGCATCTTGTGCCCTTCCCATAGAAACAGGGGGAACATTAATAAAATGAGGAAGCAGGGCTGCTGTGTCTTCATCTGGTCTGTACCGAGAGCTCATGGTTACCTACGCAGCTGTGTGTGGTCGTGTTTTTCTTGGGTGAATACGTGCGTCTCTCATCTCTTTGCTGCTTTAATGTCAGTTTGCACACTGCGCTTGGGCATGTTGGCAGACCAGCTCATGGCTGCTCAACATTCCCTTTGCCCCTCAAAATCTGATGTCCCTCATCACTTGGGCAGGGGTAGATTCCTGAGCCTTGGCTGCTGCCACAGGCATCCTCTGAGCCTCCGAGGCCAGTATATCTGGTTGCGGCTGGTGCTTAGCAAGCCCCCTAATTGTACCTTAGGCAGAGAGCGTGGATTTACTCCTTGCTATGTTTATTTAGTGTCTAGGACTGCAAAAAAGACCGGAGTGCAGCCTTTCATGCCCTTTCTGGCAGAGAGATGACGTGCTTGTAAGGCAACTCTGCAGCTGGGTTGATAGTAAAGCACTGTGGATGTTCAGGGCTGACCTGCAAAGTCTCTGCTGGGATCTCTGTTGAAATTTTGGTGGCCATGAAAGCAATCAGTGAGGTCCAAGAAAAGCATCAGCAGCAAGAGGCATTCCTGATTGGCTGACTTCAGAAACAGTCCCTCCTTGGTTTAAACTCTCTGCAGTTTAATTTGTGGTCAGAAGCACGTTACGATGTTCAGACAAGTGTGCAGGCGTGGATGATTCTGCTGCTAAGTGAAAATAAGGTCTGCAGCCAAATTCGGGAGTGTTTTCTGTCCTTCAACGGGTTGGCCTTTCTCCAGCAATGGGGACTTTAGGCAAGGCAAGACAATGGCGCGTCCTCTTTCTGCATCACACCAAGGCAACATCTGTCTACGTTTCAGTAAGGTAACCCAGTGAAATTCATGCAGGAGACACCTTGCCTGTGGCTGCCCCAACAGGCAGCAGCCTTTAGAAAATCTCTGTGTTTAGGGATTCACCTAAAAGGAGTTGAAGAAATAACTTGGTCCCTCCTTGCTGCTTCAACACACAGGAGCAGAGTGCTGCTTCACACAAGCCCGTGTGTAAAGTGCTTAGAAATGGTATGGGTTTCCAGCTGAGCCACTTGTTGCTGCAGTGCTGGTGAAGTGCAGGATCTGGCCTCTGTGCTGTGGCTGGGGTGGCTCCATGGCTCTCCGGGGCAGGGATGCTGGAGAGGAGCAGTGGGTAATGCAGGCTGTGCCCTGCCATATTAGATAGACCCAGAAAGTAGCAACCCAATGGTGTTTCAGGGTTTGGTGCAGTCTTTCTTCCTTTCATCTGCCTGCTTGCAATACCCAGCGGGTAACACACTTTCAAACTTTGCTCCTTGCTGGCTCCTTCTGACAGGAAAGAGCTGTTATAGTGACCTGCCCAGGAGGCAGGAGGCTGCAGACCATATGTCTGCTGTTCAAAGGAGAGCAAATACAGCAATAATGTTGGGAATCTTGCATTCCCTCAGCAACTGCTTGGTAAGGAATGACCACAGACCTCCAGGTATGGAGTAGCATCCCCATTTGGGCAATTCAAGGAGTGTGTTGTGGAAGATAGTGTTGAGAAAGCAAGAGTGATGGTACTGAGGAGTCCAGGAAGGAAAACATAAGCAGCGGATGGTGGAAGAGTTAATATTTATGTGATACCCCTGTGCTTTCCCAGGAGCATGAGTGTCCAGTCCTCCTGCCTCGCCTCTCACTGCGCTGCTGGCAGCTATTAATGCGTCAGCACATGAGTGTTACAGCGTGAGCAGAGAGCCCGGGAGGATATGCAAGGGATTTCCGGCAGTTTGAAGCTTTCAGGCAAAGAGGTTAAGAGCCAGCACAGAGGAGAGCTCTAACAGGGGCTCTCCTTAAAGATACATCCCTCTATGGGATGAGGCAGGACACAGGGACAATTGTGTAGGCATCATCTCGAGGTGCTGTGTGGGCTAAGGGCACGAGGGGAGATGCATTGCTGCTGTTTAAGCAATCCCCTGCTGCAGCTGTCATATGTGCTTCTGAGTGGTGATGGGCTCTGTGTCCCGGGTAGGGGCCTTGGCTTGGGAAAAGAAGTAACTCTGGAGGATCTGTGGTTCCCTGTGTTGAAAAAATAGGGATGGACAGGCAAAACAGTGCTTGGCAGCCAAGAGCTGTGGTCCAGGGCGCAGCAGCTCCAGCCCAGCTGGGAGAGGGGAGTGGAGGTGTGAGGAGATGAAGAAAACACAACTGGCAAAAGAGCAAGCCAGCAGCATTCAGAGGGTAAGTACGTCCCTGGTGTCGGGGTTTAAGCCCAGCCAGTAACTTAGGACCATGCAGCCACTTGCTCGCTCCTTGCCTTTTTCTCCTCTTTTTCTTCCCGGCTCCAGGAGAGATGGGGAAAAGAATCAAAAGAGTGTAAACTCCAAGGGTTGAGATAAGAGCAGTCCAGTAACTAAGGTATAACACAAACCCCTGCTGCTACCACCAGTAATAATAACAATAAGGGAAGCAACAAGGGGAGAGAATACAATTGCTCACCACCCACCAACCGATACCCAGCCTGACCCAAGCAGCAATCTGGGCCTCCCGGATAACTGCCCCCAGTTTCTATACTGGGCATGACATGCTGTGGTATGGAATACCCCTTTGGCTAGTTTGGGTCAGGGGTCCTGGCTCTGCTTCCTCCCGGCTTTCTGTGCTCTTCCTCCCTGGCAGAGCATGAGACTGAAAAGTCCTTGATCAGGGTGAGCATTACTGAGCAACAACTGAAAGCATCGGTGTCATCAGCGCTGTGCTCAGGCTAAAGCCAAAACACAGCCCTGCACCAGCTACTAAAAAGGAGAAAAATGACTGCTCCATCTGAACCCAGGACACCTGGGAAGGAGATCTCCTTGCTTTGGGGGTTGTTTTTTGTTGTTGTATTTTCATTTGGAAAAAAGACAAAGCAAGAGTTTTAGCCAGCATGTTTTCCCTTCCCCACTCTCCAGGCTCATATAAATGTAAAGGAAAGGGTTTTGGAGCAAACAGTCAGCAGAGGCCTCAGATACAGTCATCTGCTGGCTGGGTCCAGCCTGGGGGTAAATGGCATAGAGGGAATATAATGGATGAACATTTGATTGCACTGTTTGAGTTTGGACCTGTATTTTCCTATGTGAAAATGCTTCGCTGTCCATAATTTGATTTAGTCTGCTCTGCCCTGTCCCCACCTCTGTACTCTTCTCGCAGCTCGCTGGCACTGCAGATAGCTGAGCTAGTGAAAGAGCCAGTTGAATCCCCATTTTTCCGGCCTCTCCAGGCCCTGGAGGTCTTTGGCTGTTCTGGCTGCTTCCTGGCACTTTTGTCAGTGCAGAACCTGTATCACTGCATGGGCTTGCCATGTTCACCCTTGCCAGCTCACTTAGCAGTAGGGCTGGGTTAGAAGGTGATACCCTTGCTACAAGCCTGGTTAGGAGTGGCGAGCTGTGACTATGGGGCTGTGTGTGTGAACTGGGTAGAAAAGCAAACAACACTTCTGTTGGGTAAACTAATCGCAGCATAAACCTCATGAGACAGACAAGGAATTGCAAACAGGATCTAACTTCATACCTGCAGACATCTGTATCATGGTGGCTGCTGCTATGGCTGGTGACAGTGTCGCTAGTCCTGAATCCCCTCCTGGCTACGCAGTGATGTCCTGGGCTCTGGGAGGGGGGTGAGTTTGTGCTGTCCTCACAGCACCTTCCCTCCTTAGCTACATGTTCATACACAACAAGCAGTTCATAGCTTAGCAAAGGGCTTGGGCGTTGCTGGGCTAGCCTAGGAAAGGTGTGAGAGAGGAACAATTCAGACTGAACCTGGAGCAGGGCTTGGGTTACTTTCCTTCCTGTCATTTCCTTCCTAGCTTTCTCTATATCTGGCAATGCTTCCTCTGGCTGCTGCCCATGGTAATGTTTGGACCTGTGAGGCAAGGCAAGGGAAAGCATGTGCCCCCCTGTGCCAGCCTCTGCAAGCACAGGGCAGTGTTGGGGCAAGGCTCTTGCTTTCTTTCAGCTGCTTCTTTGCAAATGGAAGCTGGGTTTATCTTTAGGGCAGATAGCAGTGGTTGCCTGAAAGGTTGCTCCTGCCTCTTCCCTCTCCTGGTGGCTTTGCCAAAGGACAGGGCTGGGGGGCCTTGAACCCTGAGAAGACAGCCTGAACCAGGGGAGAGCTCCCTGTGCCCTTCCCAAGCCTTAGATGTGCTTGACTTTCTCCCCCCCTCCCAACCCTTTTAAAAGTAGTATTAGAAAATGCAGCATAAATTATCTTTATATAGACTTAGGCAGCGCACTGACCACCAAGTACCCATTGAAACAGGTATGTGGTGAGCTTCTCAAACCCAGTGAGGGTGGGAGACCCCCAGCCCTGTAACATGCAGGTCGCTGAACTGCATCTTTGAAGGGAGAAAACCCCAACACCCAATCATGGGCATGGGGAGGCTGAACACTCCCCTCCCTCCAACAGACGCCCCAGTGTCACTGCTGCCTGTGGCAGGAGCACTTTGCAAGCGCTGCTTCAGAGACACCATTGCACCTTTAAAGTGAATCCTTTGCTTGAGGACTTGAAGTTTGAACGAGAGCATCTGCCTGGAGGTTATATGAATTTCAAGGTCAATTGCATTAATCACCACTTGGATTCACTTCCCTGAGTGTCTCATGGTGATCTGCCCTGCCAGAAATGATGCGTGTGCTCTGTCTCTTCTAATCACCTGGATCTTGATGGGTTAAAGTCTACAGGCTGAAACGTGTGTGCTGCCCTTTTCCCTTCTTCCTTTCCATTCACCTTCTTCCTTTCTTGATACTTCCCCAGAGCTTTTCCCTCCCTCTCCACTGTAAGGGGTTTGGCAACACAGGCTGCTCTGCTCGGTAGGGGCAGGGGAGTGGATTTTGTGCTACATGAGGCCATGCAGCTCCCCTGGGTCTTCACTTTGTGTTTAGCATCTTTGACTTCTAAGGCAGGAAACATGGATTCAGCCTGTTCATAGGAAAACATTGCTGATTGTCCCCTCTCTGATGCCTTAGGCATTGGCAGCTGGAACATGCAGAGCTTTAATAGCAAATGAACAGGAATTTGGGCTGTGGGTGCTGGATTGATCCCACTGCTTAGCATTGACTTTTTGGTGACAGTGACACTCCATCAGCTGCTGTATGGGGGAGACACGCTATTGAAAAGCAATGGAGTTCCAGGCTGTTCAAAGGTCCCAGCAGTTCCTGTAGTGGTTGGAGTCTTTCCTTGGAAGCTTATTCACCCAGTCAGGAAAACCATTGCTCCTTCTGCCCACGCTGGGGCAGGAAGTGGAGAGCCAGGCTCCATCACTGCTATCACACTTGTGATTTTCCATGTGGACTGTGAGTGATTTGAGGCAAAACGTGTCAAGTGTAATGTGCAGAGCACACAGGGGTCCTGCCAGCGCACCTTGGCCTGTGTAACAGCCCTGCTATCCCTGCTGGCATCTGCCATCCCTGCCTTTGGGATGGCTTGTTCTCCAGCTCTGGAATTGGAGGCTGTGTCCTCACATCTGGCTGGTGACTCAGGCTCCACTGTCAATAGGAACTGGCGCAGATAACTCAGGAGGGTCATAAAGGGCAGTTTGGGCAGTAGTGTGGGCACTGCCTTGGTGAGGTGCTGACACAGTGTCCCTGCTGCCTGCTCTGGCCATTGGCCATGTGGAACTTTCCAAGCGTGCCAGCCCATCGCTGCCACATCCCTCCACCCTGGCCTGGGAGAGGAGGAGCTGGCAACAGGCTCTGCAGGGCTGCCCTGCTCCCTCTGCACCCCCATGCCCTGCCAAGGCATCATAGGGAAGGAAAACTGCTCTCAAATCCCACCTCACTCCACTGTGGGACCAAGGAGAAGGCGAAGAACTGCCCACTTTCACTATCGCTTTTGGGCTGGCTGCAGAAATCCTCCTGTATCACAGCTCTGCAGTGGGAGGAAGGCGAAGAGGCTCAATGCCAGGGCTGGCAGCGAAGCTCTCCAGCGGGTTGCACAGGGCGAGTAAACATGCGGTGCTTGGGTCCTGCCTGGTAGCAGCAGCAGCAGCAGCCCATGATGCTGTGCTTGGAATGAAGTCAGCCTTCATCAGCCGAATAGTTTATGCATGAATCGAAACTTCAGACCTGGCAGGGTGGGGGAACGTGCAGGATCTGCACTCTTTTATAGTGCTGGAGCCAAGGAAGGAGGAGGGGATAGAGGAAATAGCAGGAAAATAAGCCTGGGGAAGCGGGGCGAGATTTGAGAAGCTGGACGAGTTGTTCGCTGTGTTATTGAGAGGAGCCAAGTCCCTTAAGCATCTCCTGGTGGATATTAGGAGGGAGCTGTGGAGGCTGGAGCGCTCCCCTGGACACCGCATGCTGTAGCTTTAAGACTTTTACAGAGGACTCGGGATTTCCAGCTTTCCTGCGCCTGCTGGAGTATTCCAGGGAGTTACAGGATTTTTCGGGTCATGCACCCCCTTTTTCCTTTTTCTTCCTCCTTTCTCTTCCTCTCTTCCTCTTCCTTTTCATTTCAAAGAGACAAAGCTACTTCAGTTTGGAGCACAAACATATGATCAGCACATGGAAATGTGGTAATTTGGATGCATTCATGATTGCAACAGATTGAAGAAATTAGACCAGACAAAGAGCTTTTTTTGGAAGAGGAGGAGGAGGAGGCAAGGGAAGGAGGGAGGGAGAGTGGGGGAAAGAAGGGGACGCCACCGAAAAAAGGGACGGCTGTGACACGCGGATGCTAAATATATCCCGTAGTAATGGAGAGGGACCGGATTTCAGGTAGGCTATTGATCTTTAAACGTGTTGTATTGTGCCTCTGCCCTCCTACCTTGCCAGCAGCTTCTGCACTTTAAGAAGAGAAAGAGCCACGTTCCGGGTGGATTTCAGCCCATTCCTTTATTTCTTTCTTTTTTTCTTTTTTTTGCAACACTTCCTTTCTGCATTTCTTCTTCTCCTCTTTTTTTCCATCCTCCTGAGCCCTCGAGACAGAAGGTGGTTCCAGCAGAAGCCGGGGAGGGGAGTGAAGGGGGAAGCAGGGGGGAGAAAGAAACTGCTTTCTAAGTCTGGATTTCATTTGAGTCTCTCTTTCCCCCCCTCCCTCTGCTCCCATGTGCCGCACGGCACGGGGGGATGAATGCTGAGCCTGTTAGCTCAGAGCTGCGAGCTGGGAAGAGGGAGGAAAATAGCCGAGCTCTTGGCATGGAGACGCGTTTCTGCTCTGAAGGTTGGCTCCTGAGTGTGTGTGTGTGTGTTGTGGTTGTGATTTCTCTGCTTGCCAAAGTATCTTCCCCCAGCTTTTGCCCTCCCATCCTGCCTGCCTGGCCGGGCAGAAGTTGCCTGCGTGTCCTGTGGCCATTCCCTGAGCTGGTGGCCATGGAGCTGGAGTTTGCTTCACCACGCGTGGGGTCATTTGGGTGGGGGGAGCATAGAAGGGGGTAAGCACCGGCATTAATAACTCCATTTAATTCCCCAGCTTCCCCGCAAATCCCACCTAATGGTGCATGTATAAGTGGTTGCAAAAACTGCTCCCGGGTATGTCGAGCTGTTGGGTTGCGCTGAGCTGTTTCTGGGAATGCTGTGACTGTAACAGCTTCCAGCAGCAGGGAGAGGGGACGGGCAGTGTGGCATCATCCATGAGGCTCGCCCTCTGCATCCCGAGCAGGATGGCCAGGATCAAAGAGGGAAAGGGAGGGGGTGTCTTTGCCAGGTTTGCAGCCCCAGTGTGTTGCAGCCCAAAGGTGGGTCTTGCTCCTCCAGCCCCCAGCACAGCACAGCCCCAGGAGACACAAGGCCTCTTCTGGGCGTTCCCAGCTGGCTGCTGGGCATCAGCACTGGGAGGGAAACCACAGGGATGAGAGGAAGCACTCAAGCCAGGGTGGAGTGAAACTGTGGGCAGGGAAAGCTGCTCCCATGGCTGGCCCGTAGCGAGCCCTCTGGGTTCCATCTGGGGATGCGCTGAGAGCATCCGGTACCCCTGGACAAGGACTTACCTGCAGGAGTATCCTCTGGTCCCCACCGCTTCTGGGGGGTGTGGGTGGCACCTTCTCATCCCTCTCTCCGTCTCTCTTGCTCATGCTTTCTCCTCTAGTTTGAGCCACTTCAAAGCATTCCTGAGAGCTGCTTGTAACTGGGACCCTGGTGGGTGTTTCAGCAGCACAGGGCTTTGGGCTGGACAGCCTCTGCTGCTGCCTGCGGGCCTCAGCTTGGCTGGGATGTGCAGGAAACAAGGGGTAGCAGGGGCTGTTTGAGCTCGCCGTGGTTTGGTCTTTCACATCTCCTCAGTGCAGCATTGAGTCCCCTTCTTCCCTGCAGAGGTGGTGGGGGGCTGGTGAGAAAGGGGACTCCCTGGTGATGTGATTCAGGGCTCTTTCCAGAACAGCATCAAAAATGGGCTTCTCTCAGCCCTTGATCTGCACATCGTGTTAAACTGCTGCAGAGAGCCCAGAGCTTCGTGTCACCCACTCCCAGGGTATGCCGCACACAGGAACCTCATGGACAAGAACAGCTCAGGCAAGTGTCTTTGTGCAAAGGTGCTCTTGCTAATCCCTGGGAGCACAAGCAGTGCTTGTGAAACATTGCTCCAATGTGGCTAAGCTGGAGGCAGGGAGGCAGGCAGCAGGTAGAGCATGCAGGGGTGCTTGGTGTCTAGGGCCAGAAGTAAGCATGGTGTGTGCCTTCACCTAGGGTGATGGGGGCATGGTGTGGGATGATAAATACAGCCACTAAAGCATGAGTGGTTTGTGTGCTGTGTGGGACCCCAAAGCTTTGCAGGCCGTGTCGGTGGTGTTTCTGATACATGGCTCCGGCGTGAAACATGGGATGGGGAAATAGATGGGTCAAAGGGCTGATTTCTGGTTTTCTCTACAGGTTCCTCCTTGGAGAGCTTAGTGCACGCAGGTAAAGCTGCTCAGTTGCAGCAGTGTGGGAGGGAATGCTAAACCCATGGAAAATTGTGCTTAAGGCGGTTCTGGGCATAAAAGTGACAATATCACAAGGTCATGCTGTTGCTCCAGGTCCATGGTGCAGCATGGATTCACAGGGTGAGCTGCTTGCCTCACACCGGTCCTTGCCAGCACATGAGCAGGCTGTGCCAGCTGATGTGCTCTAAAGGTCTGGCAGGGCCTGGCGCTCTGGCATCACTGTGCTGGTGAGAACTGAAGCAGGGAGCAGATCTCAGCCTGCCCGGGGCTCCCCCAGCCGTGCAGGCAGCAGGGCAGCCGGGGCTCTGGCTTTAGTGACTGAAAGATGACTTGGATGAAAGCAGATCTGTGCAGTGCTGGGGGGCACGTCCCAGTCACTGTTCTGGCCCCAAACATGCTTTTAATTTATACTCTGCTGTGGGTGGGAATAGCTGAGTCCTGAGCTGAGAGTGGGGCTGTTGGATGCGATGAGGGCACACCAGGGTGGGTGAGAATGAGGCCTGGACTCTTCTTTGAGGGCTGCTTTCCCACAGCTGCTGGAGCTTGGTGCGTGTCCTTTTGGGTCTCCTCTGCTCAGCGAGGGCACAGGCTTTCTTGCACAGAATGGTGTTCTCCATCCAGGATCCTGTCCCTTAGGAAGACAAGGGGAAGGCATTGAAGGTGAGAGGTGATGCTGTAGGTCTGTGCCTGGTTCACTGCCAGCTCTGGGGCAGCGAGGGTCTTCTTCAGTCTCTGTACAAGGTACCAGTCTCAAGTGGTGCCTGTGGGTGCTGGTGTAACACAACCTCATATAACCTGCTGGTTCCTTTTAATCTGATTTACCCACCTCTTGCACGTTCCTGCAAGAAAATGCTGCAAAAAAGCCTTAACTCTCAATTAATTTGTTTCCAGGCATCCTTTTCCAGTGGGTTTGGGTTGAGAGCTGTGCTCTGGGGCTGCTCTGATTCTCCCTTCTGCCCTTCTCCCAGCCTTGCAGGGCTGCTTTGGTGGCAGTGGCCTGGAGATGGCTCTCCTGTCTTTCCTTAGCAGACGGCTCTTTTCACTAGCCCAGATCTTTCTACAACGCCTGAATTGTTAATGCTATGGGGCCTCTTACCTATTCTTAGAAGCAAAGGAAGGGTCTGCAGCACCCCAAGCAGTGGGATTTCAGTTACTGATGTGGTGATAGTATGGATGCAGCTGTGATGGGACAGGAGGACTGACCTCCAAGGTAAATAATTGTCACCTTTGAAATGGCACTGTGAAGCCTCATCTTAAGAATTAACTCATGATGATGATGTTGATGAGTAGGCAATTGTAACACCTGGCTGCAGTGAGTGGCATGTGTGAGGCAGGGCCCAGCAGCAGGCAGCTGGGATTGCTGGAGGTGCTGAATACCAAGAAGGAGGAGCTCTTTATTAACCCACTGCTGAGTATTCTTAACCTGTCAGTTACATATCCACTATAGATACATTTGTGTGTATGTGGTTGTACAGAATTGATCATGGTTTTATGCATCATACTGCTCGCCTCAATGATCCAAGGAGCAAGGAGACAGCCCCTGTTTGCAACGCTGCTTTGTGGAGGCTGTGCAGGCAGCATCCTTCAGGCTAAATGCAGCAAGACAGAGCACCAGCAATAGTCCTTGGAGCCACCTGGGAAGGACCCCTGGGCTGAGCAGCAGGAAAGGGAAGTAGTGACCCTGTGTGTGGATGCTGGGGATGCGAAGGGCTGCTGGCAGGGAACGTGCTTGTGTCCTTTTCTCTTTCTTTCTCTTATTTTTAATTACAGGTTACTCTTACAGACGTGGAGCAGGGCAGAGGCATTGGGGTTGCTCTGATCACTCTCAGCTATCTTGTCTGTTGTAGGTTTCTTGGTATCTCTATTACTCCTAGGAAACAGCAGAAAAATGCCTGACCCATTTCTTTCCATGCTGTTCTCACAGCTATACACCTTGTTTTACGAGCCAGTTTTCTTTCTCCTCTGGCTTGCAGCACCTCACACATGTGGAACACCGGATGAGGCATTTACAGTCTGTGTGGTTCTACCTCCCATTAGATCCCACTACATTCACCCAGCCTTGGCATCCAGGGACACATCCCTTCCTGTCCTGCTTTTGCTGGTGGCTGTTGGTCTGTTCTTAACCCTCCCTTCTGCTGTCAGTGCCCCACTGCTTGTGTCCCTACCTATTGCTGACCCCAGGGGTTTGCTGCAGATTCTCCCCCAAGTTTCTTGTTGAAGCCTTTACCTTCACCCTGGATGTTTTGCAGGAGCCTGTTGTGACAGGGGATTCGGCTCATTTAACAGTCCATGGTCCATGCAGGCCCTCTCTCAGGAAAGGGTTCGGGTTTCAGGGGCTGCATCCTCTGCAGACAGTTGTGCTCCCAGCCCACTCCTGGCTGCCTGCTCCTGCCTGGCCAGCAGATGCATTCCTGCATTTGTCTGAGGCCTTTCAAGGTATGAAGCGTTATCCGTTTCCTGATGGCTGCTCTTAAATCTGCTGGAGTTGCTGTTCATCTTCATTTTAAACATAGTCCCATTGTGGGGCACAGCTCATCTCTTGCCTGGCAGCACAGGTAACACTTCCTGACACCACTCAGCCGACACCTGAACTTGGCTCGCCCTGGGGCAAGAGCTCCTTTGCTGCCTGCCCTTCTGCTTTGTGCTTTGTTGGATGACCTGGAGCCTCCCAGCAGAGCAATTCCCATGCTGCTGGGGTGAAGGAGGACATTTCTCAGGCAAGTGAGGGCGCTTCCAAGCTCCAGCATACCATAACGCTGAGTAGGAGCGAGTATGTAGTTAGGGAAGTATGTCTGGGTCAACACATGTCTTCTGTTGCCTTAATGATCTCAGAAGCACTATATCTATGTCCTGTTGGCTTCTCCATGTGGTTCTTACAGCTGTAACTAATGGGCAGTCTGTTAGAAAGCAGGAATGGCTTGTGCTCTGAGTGCTGCTCTTGGGCTTGGGGCTTTACGGCCGGACCCCAGCATTGTATATAGGGAAGGTCCTGATGGTCAGCGAGTGACATCTTGGGAACAGTCACCTGAGAAAATGGAGGCGGCATTTCTTGCTCTGCCCCAGGTTTTCTGTAAACCCCTGGGAACAGGTATTTGTGCTTCTATTACCCTTTGATTTCAGGTAAGGATCTGTTGTGTGGGTCTCAGCGCTGAAGCTCTCCATAGGTGAAGGGGTGTGTGCATGGGATCTGAAGCTGTTCCACCGATACTACTAGTGCTTGATGGCAACTCTGGACAGATGATGGAGACAGCATCCTTCACATACATGCTTAACCAGCGTCCATAGACAATGACCCCTTTCCACTGAGTTTCTTGGGCTATGCCCATGTTTCTTCCCAACAGCTTCTTTTTGCAAGGGCAGCTTCCTTCCTAAGATCCAACACTGAAAATTAACTTCCTTATGGTCATCTCTGAGTGGGATACAACATCCCCTCTGCCTCTTCCCTAGCGCTTCAGGCTGTTAGACTTATTTGTCCTGTGCTGCCACCTGGGTGTCACATCTCTGGCACAGGAAGACTGTGAGACCTTTCTACTGGATGGAGCTGCTGTTTGAGTGGCAGTTGAAGCAAAACAGCCCTTTAGTGTAACATTCAAGGGAGCCATAGGATGCTGATGATGCTAAGAAACTTCTGAACAGCTCTGGTCAGGTTGTGGCTTGGGGTGAATGGACATGATTTTACAGGTGAATAAAATGCATTAGTTTTGCAAGCACTAATCACATAATAAACTTGTAAGTGCATTTTTTCATAGTTACAGAACAGCTCAGGTTGGAAGGGACCTCAACGCATCACCTGGTCCTGGCTGTTGTGGGAAAGAAAGCCTAGATGAGAATATGTAGCATTGTCTCCAATCCCATCTTGAAAACCTCCAGCTCTGAGGACTCTACCATGTCCCTGGGGAGGCTGTTCCAGTGATAGGGTTTTTTTACAGTGAGAACACCCATTCTTGTATCAAAATGAAGATTCTTTTTATTTTTTCCCCTTGGCCTGGTCCATGTCCATGGGAAGTTGGTGTTACACAGGTCTCAGTGGCTAAGCATCTCTGCTGAAGGCAGAGCCTTTGTCAAGGTGTGCTTCATAGAACCATATGAATCCTAGAATGGTTTGGGTTGGAAGGGATATTAAAGCTCATCTGATTCCAAATCCCTGCCATGGGCAGGGACACCTTCCACCGCACTAGGTTGTTCCATGCCCCATCCAGCCTGGCCTTGAACACTGCCAGGGATGGGGCATCCATGGTTTGTGTCCATCAGGGTGGTTTAGGGGACAAATGGAAAGAGTTCAAATCCTGAATGCTTGGCCAGGGATGCTTGCTTTGAGGGACACCTAGGAAGCTGGAAGGCATCTCCTGGGGAGTGGAGTGGTGTGAAACTGAAAGCTGGGAAGCCTGGATCAGGACTTGGACCCAGGCTTTATGTCCAGGTCCCATTTCTGCTTTATCATCAGAGTGGGCGATCAGCATGTTGGGCAGAGCTGCACAGTGGTGTGGCCTAAGGCTGCTGGTGGTGCCTGCCTCTGGGATTCTGTCTCTGTGTCACTCACTTGCGTGAGCTGCAGCAAGTCACAGGTTCCCCCCATTTCTCTGTCTTTGAGATGTTAGTTTGGACTTTGAGGTTGGGCATGTCCCTGTTTGATATCAGGGGTCCTGTGTGAGGGTCTGTATCCTTGCACCTTCCTCAGAAGCACCTGGTGCTGCTGTACCAGCTCCTCTCTGGCTCTACCCAATCTGTAAACAAAGGGTTTTCAAGATCTTCTAATATAAGCAGTGTTGAAAGTAGAGCATTGTGCTGCTGGTACCCTGCTGCCTGCCCTGGTGGAACCTGGCCTGGGAGACTCATCCAAGACCATGGAAGTGCCTTTTCCTGCCCAGGGGTGTTTTTTGCAGACCACTCTGTTACTGATGTTGCTGTGACAGTGGTGTTGGGACCCCAGCTCTGGTCAGAGGTTTTGGGCGACGACTGCTGGGGGTGTACCTGGAGACAAGGTCCTGATGAGTTGTGCAGAGGCAGAGTGAATTGCCTGGGGCTGCACAAGCCATCAGCTCAGATCTTCCCCTTCCCAATCCAGAGACCTGTTTCCTTGACTATGCTGCCTGTAAAGAAGAGGCTTTTTGAGCTGCTCCAGCTGGGCCTTTGCAAACCTGCACCCTACAAAGAGCACTCCAGAAACTCCCTGCTGCTTTTTTAGCACATGTGTGGAGGGGATTCCTGCTTAAGAAGCATCTAGGTTGGCTTCACAAACCACATGAATGCCTCTAAGAAGTAGGTACCTGCTGTGGCCCCATGACTGAGCTCCCTGGACTGACTTTGCAAAGGCCTGGGGGGGTGGAGGGAAAGTGTCATTCTGCATTTCAAGCACACAGCAGCAGCTTTATCCCAGCAGTCTCAGTCACTGGTTTCCAGTGGGCTACAGGCAAACATCATCATCCCTAGAGCCTTCATCTCTGACTCACAAGTGACTCATCCCCATCCCCAGAGGTGCGTGGGTCTGGGAATAGGGTGCCCGGGTCTGGGAACGGGGTGCCCGTGGGCCGGGATGAGCTTTGGCCAGCAGGTCCCAGGGCAGGGCAGGGCATGGTGCTTCCCCCGGGAAGCGGCGATGCCGGGATGCGCGCTGGGATGCTGCGGCTGGGGAGAAAGGGGCAAATCCCAGAGCCAGGGCTGGCAGCCGCACCGGTGCCGTTAGGTGGCGGTGTCCGCTTCCCGGCTGGATACGGAGCCGAGCCTCGAGTGGGGAATGCGGGGCCCCAAACCACTGCCTGCGATCTCATTTCTCGTCCCAAGCCCCGGTGCTTGCGGGTCCCCCGGGAGCTCCCCGTGAAGCTGGAGCTTCACCTCCGAAAGCAGGCACGGGACTGAGGTTGTGTTCGGCTGTAAGAAGGCAAGCAACTACTAAATAACTGCTGAGGATTACAGCAGAGGATAGGAAACTGCGATGTGTGTGTGCATGGAGGGATTTGCCCAGGTTGGAAAACTCCTGCGCAAATCCAGGCCAGGTTAGACGGGGGTTGGAGCAACCTGGTCTAGTGAAAGGTATCCCTGCCCATGGCAAGGGGGTTGAAACTGGATGAGCTGTAAGGTCCCTTCAACCCAAACCAGTCTGGGATACTGCGATTTTATTTGATGAAAATAGGTACTTCTCACTGCATTACTAAAAGCGTCTCTGTGTACCTCTCCTAAACAGATCCACTTTTTAGCATGGCTTTTATTTACTAGTGAGTCAGGGCTTCAACTGCATGGGGAAAGAGTGGTCTCATGTCAATTAGAAGCTGGGCTGTTGGAGTACTTTTCCGGCGCTGTATCCATGTGTAAATCATTTAACACGTGTGCTTCGACTTCCTATATGGAAAATGAGGTGGATACTTTCCGCTTCTCATAAGAGCTTCAGGAGTGCCTATGAGAACTCCTCATAGCAGAGGCAGCTGTGAGGGATTTGTCATGATGAAGCTGGGAATTTGACCCCTTCGAGTTGCCGGCACCTCCATGCAGGGCTGGGATGAGGCTCCCTATGGGGCTGTGTCCTGGGTTTGGCTGTAACAGTTATTTTTCTCCTTCCTATTGCCTGGTGCAGCGCTGTGTTTTGGCTTTAGCCTGAGCACAGCGCTGATGACACCGATGTTTTCAGTTGTTGCTCAGTAATGCTCACCCTGATCAAGGACTTTTCAGTCTCATGCTCTGCCAGGGAGGAAGGGCACAGGAAGCTGGGAGGAAGCAGAGCCAGGACCCCTGACCCAAACTAGCCAAAGGGGTATTCCATACCACAGCATGTTATGCCCAGTATAGAAACTGGGGGGAGTTACCCTGAAGGCCCAGATTGCTGCTTGGGTCAGGCTGGGTATCGGTTGGTGGGTGCTGAGCAATTGTATTCTCTCCCCTTGTTATTCCCCTTATCATTATTATTACTGGTGGTAGCAGCAGTGGTTTGTGTTACACCTTAGTTACTGGACTGTTCTTGGGGTTTGCATTCTTTCCATTCTCTTCCCCATCCCTCCTGGAGCAGGGGGCGAAGAAGAGGGAAGCGAGTGAGCGGCCATGTGGTTCTGAGTTACCGGCTGGGCTTAAACCGCTGCAAGTGGAAGCAATGGCTGGTTCTAAATGGAGATGTAGGGCTGGGGAGCTCACACTGGATCCAGCTCTGCTGAGGAGCATGGACAAAATAGTAAGGGTATGGGATTTATTCCCGAGCCATGAAGTCTGTCCCTCAGGCGCTGTAGGCATGGCAAGTGCAGGTAGAGCTTCCTCCTGAGGGACTCTGGTGCTGAGCAGTGCAAAACAGTGTTATGTTCACAGCTGGAGCATCACCAAACACCAGCTTACACATCCTCTTCTCTGCTCTGTTCATCAGCAAGAGCTGACTGTCCTCTATTCACCAGGGAAATGGAAGGGAACATAAACCCCTTTGTCCTTCCCCACTGTCTTCTGCTGGTGACCTTCAGATGAAGTCTTTAAATGTTATCCCCTCTCCCCTAAATATGACGCTCTCCTGGTCTGGATCCCCCAGTTTGCCCCCTTATTTCCTCCCCGCCCCCCAACCCTGAAGCATTTAGCAGTCTTAAATTATTGATTTCCTTCTCTTGTGTGGCTTCTCTTGGCTCTGTGAGGTCAATGGGACTTGCAGCAACAAGGCTGGAGTTGCCACTCCAGAAATGTTCACCAGGAGGCCTCATGTTGACTGATTTATCAGGTTAGTGGCAATGCAGGCAACCCCGAGAGCAAATGTACTCTTGGCCCAGGAAGGTGTGTTCTTCAGCACACAAAATATTGTGCGTTTCTTTCCTCTCTCACATTCTTTATTCCATTCAAGGAGAACTGATCAATCTGAATATCAGCTGCCTAAAAAGGGCTGGTTGACATCTGTATTGACAGCAGCTCTCTGGGGAAGGAAGTCTTGTTGATCCTGTCATGACTGGGGAGCAGTTGGCTGTGTTTTGGGATGTTGTTGTTGGGTTTTTTTCCAGAACATGTGAAATATTCCCAGTGGGTGGAGAGGAAAAGTGGGCTATGGAAAGCGTGTGTGTCGTGCTCTCAGCTGAAACACACCCTAGGGAAGGCATATCCTCCATAAGAGGAGCAGTAGTATTGGCCACAAACCAGGAAACCCTTCCCTTCCCACTCCCACTGCAGCAAAGACCTGAGTGCTGTAGGCAGCATTTCCATCCAGAAAGGCTGTTCCTCGTTCCTCTTTTTGTATCTCTTCACCCCTTGGAGCATCCCCTGGAGTGGTCTGTTTAAATGCAGGTTGTGTTCTGGGGTGGTCTCCCCTTTGCTCATCGGTTTTATCCAGCAGACTGGTGTTACTGGTGGTGCTGGGCTCTGTACTAGGGTTGTTCACTGACTGCTGTAGGAACATGGGGGATGTTGCTACATCTTGTATGGTACTCTCAGTGCTGGCTGAGGCGTGTGGTCTGGATGCCTTCTCCCAGCCTTGCTCCAAAATGGTGCAGCAAGAGGTATGTCATGGCATTAGTCTTGGCTTGGTACAGACACATATATGTGCACCCAGGGCTGTACAGAAACTGGGGTGCTAAACCAGGCCTTTTATCCCATAGCTGATCCCCACATTGGTTAAGACCCACCCTTGTGTGGGCACCCTGGTGTCCTCTACTCACTTCTGTTGCTGCTCCACAGCCCTCTCACTGTCTTGAGGCTACTCAGAGAATGAGGCCCTTTGTCTGCAGCTGGAGAGGAATCTTAATCCTGTACAAAAAGGTAAGAAGGTGACAGCCAGCAGCACAGGGACCGAGGGGTGGAGGAAGGGGATGTGCAACAGTGAGGGATGCTGATGTGGTGTACTCGTAGGAGCTAAAGTGCTGTGAGGCAATGGCAGGGATGGGAGTACTGCAGACCTGGGGGAAAGAAAAGATGGACTATTTTGGGAAAAAATGGAGCCAAGAGGCAGAAGGAGGGATATTGGAAGGACTCTGCAGCAGCAGGGGTGGGGACTCAGTCTCAGCTCCCCCTTTCTTGGCTTGATGCCTTCCTCCCCCTCCTCTCACTGTGAATGGCGTTTCCTCTTGCACAGCAAAGACCCAGACCCTGCTCCATCTCTGGTGAAGCTCAGGCTTGCCTGCTCAGCCAAGCTTTGCTCATCTCCAGACCCTGTGCATAGCAAGAGGAGGTTTGTTTTGCTGTTGGACACCCTCAGCATGATGCAGATCCCTCTGTGAGTCTAAACAACAGCAGACAGCCAGACAGCATGGCCCCCAACCCTCTGCCTTGCCAAGGGTTCATCATGCAGCACGAAGCAGCTATCAAAGCTGAGCAACTTAGTCCTCTTCTTTATTGAACTTCCTCTTGTCCAGGGTTGCCTGTTGTGTCAGTGGCCACCAGAGCCCTGTTTCTGGTGGGAGCCCCTCTGTGCCCTGGCAGCAACATAAGCCATGGGAAATCCTGTCCTGTGTGGGATGCAGTGTTCAAAGGCACCTTGGTTGTGCTCAGGACATTGTGCTGACAGATTTTCCCATGAAATAAGAAGTGCTGGCTGCTGACACATGAATGTGAGCTTTTACTGTCAGATTTCACTGCTGCCGGTTTATAATCCACAGGGCATGGTGGGGCTAAAACCACGGATAGGTTTAGGGGACAGAGGGTGCATGAACTTGAGCAGAAGCTCATGTGTTTTGAGTTGAAACTGGGGGTGCTGCTTTTTCCAGCTGCAATGATACCTGCATCCTTCAGGAGCTGATGCACAGGCAGCTGGGAAGGAAGTGGGACTGTTCCATTTGAGTTACTCAAACTGCCTCTCACGCTTCCTTCTCTGCTTAAACAGTAAATAGGAGCTGCATTAATAAACCACATAGGTCAGCAGTGTCTGTGGGATGTATAGAGTGTGGCAAGATGTGTGAGGTGGCTCAGATGGTGCATGAGGCTTGGAGGCATCACCTCCATCAAAGCCCATGTACCTCAGCTGATCCCACCTCTGACTGCTCAAGGTCCTCAGCTCCCAGGGACTGCTGCACGTTTCCTTCCAATGGCTTCAGATCTTGGCTCCCAGGTCCCTCACTTGCCTTTTCATTGATGGTTTAAGTACTTTTCCTGTCTGTAGGAAAATGAATTAATATGAAGAGCTGCCAATATCTGTAAAGCTGCTTTCTGAGGCAAGCTGCTGCTTACAAATGAGATTTCTTTTAAAGCAGATATGTCAGATCCATCATCAAAATATCCTATCAAAATATCCCCTTCATAGCACCCTCATTCATATTGCATGGACCTGAACAATAAAGACAGCTTCAGTCCTCTTTCTGGCTTGGAAAAGAAACTGCTTAAAAAAGCAACAACAAACCTGGTGTTTTCCAGCAGAGATGCAGAATTTGCCCTGTGGGGAGCTGGTTTCTCTTGGGAAGTGCTAGAAGTGACCATTCAGATTCAATACCCTGCTCATCAGCTGTGCCTGTCATGAACAGGAGCATCCTAGCTTATAAGGACTTTGTTTTCCATAAAATAGAAAGTTGCCCCTTTTAATATGAAGAGTTAAAGGCAGATTCTGGTCTGACATGGGCTAGTCGGAGCTCCACCAGCTCCAGCAGCTGGAAGCATATTCCCTGGCAATCCTGTTGTGCTTGGCGTTTTCCTGGGGTTAGATAAACATCCTTGTTTTACAGATGGGGCTGGGACATGCAATCTGCAAACTGCTGACAGTCCCTTGCAAGAGGCAGAGCTGTACCAGGAACTCTGTGATGTTGGGGTGGGATGGGATGCAAACCACCTTGGGCAGAGCAAAGCTGCTGGGATCCTGCTGTGGGGTGTGTGCTATGGCTTCAGCTCAGCACAGTGCCTGCTGCTGCCGAAGAAGTTGTTGGGAGCTGATTCTGACGCAGCAAGAAGCTCAAGCCAGCAGGGCTGGGATACCTACACAGTTATCCTCAGGAGTTCTGACTTGCTTGTGTGGCTCCACCTGATGTCTTTCACCTCTTTGTGCCTTCCTAATCTCCTCTTGCAAATGGGACTTCCCATAGGTTCAGGATGCTGCAGGAGCTGGACCTGCACACCCACTGCAATCAGGTTTTTCTCTCTAGGAAGGAGTGAGAGTTGAGTTTTATCTCCATGCTGGCAGGGAAAGGAGGATGCTGCACCTCTTGTAGCTTCTGGGGGCTGGGTGGAGTGAGAAAGTGGAAAAGCAGGACATGGGCTTTGAGGAGCTGTGTTTCATGGCCTTGCCTTGAAGCCAGGACACTTTGAGGCCCTGAGGAAGGGGTTTCTTTGAACTCAGTGAAGTGTCCTCACAGCGCACTAACAGGAGTTTGACTTCTGCTGATGTTGTCTACTGCTCTGCCAGGACAAGTGCTTGGTGTCTGTGTTCTTGTGTTGTTGTGAAGCTGACTGTAATCAGCCCATGGTCGACTGAGCTCAGAGACCAGGAGCTGCACAAACCTGCATTTTCTGAAGCAATCAGCAAAGCTGCTCAGTGATGCAAATCAAAGTGACAGCCAAATCAAGACACATTCATTAGAGATGGGCACTCAGGCTTTATCCTGGGAGTGCACCAACGTGACCAAAAGTGAACCTGAGTGTCCCAAATCTAATGTTATCCTCAGAAGACCAAGAGCAATCTGATGCTCTTGCTGATGTGTTTGTATCTCAGCTAGTGAGCAACTTGACATGGTTGGTGAGGCTGTTCCTTGTCCACAGGGCAGATCTGGGACAGACCCTCTCTGAGGGGTGCAGGGGGGATGTGGTGCAAGAGGCTTTTGGTGGTAGGATGTCCCCCAGCCTCTCCATCCTGAGAGACAGTGGGGCACTAACGTGTCCCCTGGCCAGGGTGGAGAAATGGGTCTTTGTGTCAAAGACTTTGTTCAGATGGGCTTCATCAAAGCTGCCAAACACAAGCTTTTAGCCACATCTGATGTGAGGGTGCTGTAGTTATGCAGCACCTCTGGCTTCCATCTGTGTGTTAAACTCGGTTGGAGGTGTTTAATGGAGACAGGATGGAGGTTCCACTGAAGAGCAGGACAGCACAGAGTGGAATTTACAAGTGAGCCCTGACATTCTGCCTCCCTGCTCCCGCCTCACCTAAATCCATGGATTATAGGAGATAGATGAGGTGAGCAGATTTTGGTATGAATGTGTCTGGCAGCAGACACAGATAGATCATGGATTAAACATGTGCATTGCAAGAAAGGGGCTTTCTTGAGGCGAACATAGAGGCCTGCTGTTGCAGTGAAGCCCTATTCATCTCCAGCTCTGATGCCAGCATCATTATCAACGTGTTTGTATGAAGCTTAGCTGCAAAATGGCTCATCCTCCTCAATTTTTTTAAGCAAGACTGTAGCTTTACTAAATACTCCTTTTATTGCGCTACCGGAGGCTCTCTTAGAGGCCAGTAAAGGAGGTGGCCTGTTTGGCCACAGTGATAACTGGACCAGAGGTTCAATTCCCCCATGTCTTAATCTGTTTGTGGACTGGCAAGTGACCAAGTGGACACCTCTTTCTCCAAGTAATGTATTGCTCACGTGCAAATCAGCCTCTAGCTGATTCCACAATGCCTGGCTTACAGAGCTGCACAGGAGCATGCCTCTGCCATCATGCTTGCAAATCTTGCTGAGTGCCAGGGCTGTGCAGGGAATGGTGAGGATGAGGACAGCCCAGCCCTGCTCCTGTACTGGGTCACCCTCCTTGGCTCTGAGTACACACCCAGAGCTGCCCTGGGGCGTTAGCACATCTCTGCAGTGCATGGAAGAGCTGTCCATCCTCCAGCTGGCAGGCAAGCCTCTCCCAAGTTACAAACAAGCACTGTGGAAAAAACTGGCTTGGAAACCACTTGCAGAAGTGGAGCTGGAGCTGCGGATGAGATGCCCCTGGCAGGGAGCATGCAGACTTGCGGCTGGAGGATGGAGCTGGTGGCAACGGAGTGATTAAGGGTCCTTCTTGTAGGAGGGTGTTGCTGATCTGTCAGGGCACGTGTGTCTGCAGAGGAGCGCTCCCTGGGGACAAAGGCACTGGATCAAGGCAGTGGGGTAGCTTTATTTGACTCTCAGGAATGTTGTCTGGTTGTTAAACCAACCAAACTGGGGGTTCTGTTGTGCAGGGGGATTGTTTGGTGGAAAAGGAAGGTATGTAAAGACAGAGCTCTAGCAGCTTATTTCCTTTTGTTAACATAAACATGGCTGTGTTCTGCCCCATGGATACTTGTCTGGGAATAGCAGTATTCCTTGAGCCTATAGTCACTGCCAGTCCCTGCTGAAGGAGAAAGGCTGATGCTTAATGCACGCAGCGCTTTCCTCCTGCCATTCCTTTATAAGGAAAAACATTTCAGATTTAGTTTCTACCTTATTTTAACTTCTTCTAAACAAGAGCAGTTTAATTCTGCTGGTGGAACATCGAGTCCAACACTCCCTGACCTGCTGTGGTTATTATAGGCACTGGCACTGCAGATTAAGATGAAGTATTAACAAAAGGCTGAGCTCACCGGACAGTGGTGTGTATGGTGGGGTAGAATGGCAAGCAAGCACAGTATGAGCTTCTTGTGGCTAGGCTTGGTATGATGGCAGTGGCCACACCTCATCAGAAAGGGGACTTGCCCTGTTCCCCTTTCCCTGCTGGGCTTGGCTGCAAGGGCTGCAAACAGGACAGGCTGTGTGTGGGGAGACATAACCCATCCCTGTCTGTCACTGCAGGGAGCATGTCCAGCTCTGCTCATTCAGGACATTTGGACTCTGCTTCCCTCATTTAGAAACAAAAGGCTCAGAGCTAATTGCCTGGCAGCCTGCAGGAAGATGCTTTGCGCAACCACTCAGAGAAGGGCTGTGTCCCATGCTGATGGCCGTGCAGAGGCTGCTGAAGTGTCTCTGAGTTTTGCCCTATTCCAGGACCCCCAAACTCAGCCGCCTCCAGGGTTTTACTGTCCTGTTTGCCGGGGAATTGCCAGCAGGGAGTTTCTCTCCCCCTCATACCGCTGCTGGAAATCTCCTCCTCTCTCCCGCCTGGCTCTCTCTGCGGCTGGTGCTCTGCCCCCAGCGTGCTCGTGGGCCTCTTTCCTATTTAGGGCAAACACTGGATGGCCCCTGCTTTTGGCCTGCCTGCAGCGCGGCTCCCAGCTGATTGCTCTTCTTTTTTAGATCCTCTTTTGTTCCTGCAGGCTGAAATCCCCAGCGTCCCCCCGCCGTGTGTGCTGGCTGCGGCTCATGCCGAGAGATGGCTTTTGGGAAGCTGCGCTGGGGCAGGCGTGGATAGGGGGAAGCCCAAGTGTTGACTTGCCCTAGATGGGGCTTGGTGTTGACAGTCTCTTCTAGCAGACAGGGTGAGCCTGAAGATGGTGGTGACAGCATCAGGTCCCTCCTGAAGCGATCTCAGCAGAAACAAGTGCCCTGCAGCAGGGAACTTGCAGGCATGAGGCTGTGCAAGGGTGAGAGTGGGGCAGAAGTAGTTGAGGATGTGAAAGGGAAAGAAAATGGAAGGAAATTTCCCTAAAAACTAGCATGTTGAATCAGTTTGATTTGGTCTTTTTAATCTTAAATCAACTGTGCAACTTTCCCTCTTTGGGTCCAGGCTGACCCATCTCTTTCCCGTTTGCATTCCCTGACTCCAGGAGTTTAATGGCACCAGGCCTGCCTGTGTTGGACCTGTCAAGGTCCCCTGGGCAGCAAAAGTGCAGCTGGTGGAGCTGAGGGCATGATTCCCATGGTCAGACCATCACAGGGGGATACTGGGGCACCCAATTCCCATCCACAAGGGGATGGGAGCACACAGCCGATGCATGTTGGTAGTGATGCCTACCCACTTCCCATCCCTCTGTGATGGAGCTGGAGCAAAGGGGAAACCACCAGCGGTGCTTGGTGCTGTGTGGATGCTGCTGGCCACACCTCAGCATCCCTGCTGGTGCTTTCGCTGCCATTTGCCAAAGCCTTGAAAAGGAAAGGAAAATTGTGATCATTCTTCCTTTCCTTCCTTTCCTCCTGCCCTTGTGTCCTCCTCCCACTGTGTCCCAGCTGCCTGGAGGAAGCTGAGTGGGTGTGGGGCTGGGAATTGTTCCTATCAAACGGGTTGATGTCAGAAAGGAATAATAATAATAAAACACTCGTGGTGGTGCGCAGGGAGATCAGGAGGTACCGCTGCTCCCCAGGCCTGACCCGAGGCTCCTGCTGCTTCCTGAGCCCTTACACGGAGTTTCAGGCTCTTTGTGCTGCAGCAGATTTTGTTGTGTGCCTCAAATATCTCAGAGAAGCTGGGAGAAAATAATGGGGGCTGGTGCAGGGAGCGCGAGCGGCTGGAAACCGCCCTCTGAGAAGCGGGGGCAAGCATAAGAAAAGCAGGTTTCCTGCCATGAGCTGGTGTATTTATGACTGGAAAGGTTTGGGTTGAAAAGGTCGTGAGCGGGCGGCTGAGGGAGCAGCAGAGGCAGTAGCTCTAAAAGCCTCTTTTCCAGCTCACACTCTGCTCTGCGGCCGGGCCAGGAGGGTCCCATGGGTGTCCAGTGGCCCCTTGTGATAAGAGGGGGATTGTGAGCACGGGAGGGGTGCAGAACAGCTGGGGTATGCATGGGGAGGTGGGATGGAGCGGGGTTTGCACCCGTGGGGCTGCCATGGGGGTGTGCTCAGCATGGGGAGCCCACGCTGTGCCTGCCTCCTCCCCATGTGTGGGGATGGAGTTTCCAGCCCTGCCTTGGACACCACGTGAAAATGAGACGCGCACATCTGGGAGCGGAGTGCATGCACATAGCTCTGCCAGTTTATTTATTCCTGCAAATTCTCCCTAATTAGGGACTGTGGGGAAGTTTGCAGCAATGGCATCGGCCCCTTTCTGAGCGGTTCAATCTTCTGGCTCACCCTCACCTCCCCTTTTCGTCCCTGCAAATATGCATGGGGTAGAAACTGGGGAGAGGTCTTTCATACCTTGAGGTCCAGGCACTGCACTTTCTTCTGGAGTCAGATGCACCCTCAGCCGTACGGGAAATCTTTGCAATGGAAATGTGCTGTGCCGTGTGTGTGTTAAGCTCATTAGAGGATAAGCAAGGTTTCTGAAGGCTCTTGGTGCTGTTAAAACATCTGTGCTGTCACACAAAGCTGCTTTTTGTGCCTGCTTGGTCTTAATAATAAAATGCAGTAATTAATCGTGAATAATTTTTAAAACAATGAAAGAAATTAAGTCAGTTTTCTGCTTGGATCCTAACCTGCGCCTCCCAGGTTCTTAGGCAAGTCTGACCTGAAACTAAATGAAAAGAATGAGGGCATGAGACTGAGTTTGTTTTAACTGCGTGAGGCTCAGGCAGATGCAGTTCCTGATCCCCTTTCCATTTCCTTCCCCTGCAAGTATCCCCCGAGGTTTAATCAACACCAGGGAGTTGTGTTTCCCTTCCTTTCCCTTCCCAGGCACGGGGGCTGCGAGCCGGCTCCTCCAGTGCGGTGCTCACCTCCTGGGTGTGCACTTGGCTGGGGCTGGTGCAATGCTCCTGGCCTGGGCTCTGGACAGCATTTCCCTTTCCAGGCTCTCGGCATGCACAATAGCCGGAATCACCATCTCAGCGTGGAACGCTTCAAGCTCAGCTCCAGCACCAGCATGAGGTTGGTGGGGCCCGTGGTGAGCTCATCCTCTGCATACAGATCACTGGATATAATGGGGCAAATTGCTTGTTGGAGTTGAGGAGGGTTGGGTGCATAGGAAGGGAATTTGTTAGGTGCAAAGCTGTGCCCTTCCAGCATAGCCATTGCTGCTGGATCTGAGCATGGTGGATGCTAACCTGCAGCAACCTCCCTGCAGGCAGTGGGACTGGGTGCCTGGTTTGGATCCCACCTTAGCACCAGTGTGAACCCAGAGCCACTTCATCTCCATACCCACAGAGGCAGGGAAGGTGCTGGGGACCATCAAGAATTTGCACACATGGTGGGCAGGAAAGACTTGGCTCTGTTTTCAGATTAGCAGGGTAAGAGGATGGATGTTGGTCCTCTGCTCGCCCAGCTCAGTGTAACCACATGCAATAAATTCCCTTGTTCTGTTTGAGAGCAGCTCCGCACTCTGACATAGTGGAGTTAAACCTAAGATGAAGTTATGCATTGATCCCCTGCAGGAGGTGGAGGAGAAGAGGCTGCAGGGACCTTATGTCTGTAGTTGTTCCTCCACCTGCCCAGCTCTGTTGGGCCTCTCAGCACCAGGGTTGTCCCAAAACACCAGGTTTGCTGTTCTCCCTGTTTGTGCAGTGTGTATCTGAGAAGCTGCAGGCTCAGGAACCATCTCCTTCACCATGTCACATTGTATTTCCTACAAGTAGCCATGCCTCACCTTGAAACCTGCTTGGCTTTTTGTCCTTTTAATTTCACAGCAGTCCCTTTATATCTCCCATCACTAACTGTTAAAATCTTCTCATTTCCAGCTCATGTTGACCTGTTTATGCCATAACCATGTCTGAGTTTGGATTGGGCTTTTCTTTTGTTCCCTTAGTAACAGTGATCTTTGCCTGCAGCAGCTCTCCCCTGTAGAGCATCTACATCTGATTCTTCCAGCAGTCCCATCTCTTCTTCACCTTCATTTCTGCTTGTTTTCCTGATGCTGGGCTGCAGGATGACTCAAGATGGAGCACTAGTGATTTCTGCTTTGCTGCTGGAAGCATCTCACTGTTTTAGGAGTGTACTTGCTTTAACTGCATGGTGTTGGTAGCCCATGGCCACACTGGGACGCCCCAGTGCTATGAGGTCCTTTACACTGCTGCATTCTTCGTGAGCAAAGACTTTATTAAAATCCCTTTAGGCACTGACCTCCCATCATTCTTCCAGATTTCATCCTATTTCTGTTATCCAGGTTTCAAAGTTACCCGACCCTTTCTGTGCGGTATCGCGGCTCTGTGTTTGGAGCAGGGGCTGCGTAGCTCTGTGGCACTGAGGGATGAGGCATGGCCACATTTCCCTTACCAAGAAATTCAGTTGATTCTCCAGAAATCTCAAAGCAGCAAAGCTATTTTGAATTTTCTAAGCGTTTCTCATGCTCTTAGTTTCCTCGCAAAGGAAGGGAAGCGTGACTAGCACTGAAGTGTGGCCGTCCTCACTGCGTTTCCTTTGGAAGCAGGAAGACCGAAAGTCTTGGGAAAGAGCCTTTTTTTCCGTGACAATTCCTGCGTAATCAGCCGGTCTGGGTTCATCTACGTGAGAGCATGGGTGGAGGTGGTGGGAGCTGTGTCTCTGCTTTTCCTTCCAGAGTACCCCCAGCCAGTAACACTGGCACTCCCCAAGGAGCTGGGGGCTGGATTCAGCACTGCTTACCACCACAACCAAGTCTGTCTGCTTGCCACGTCTGTTACATGCCTCAGTTTCCCCAGCTGTAATGTGAAGATCATTGAGCTTCTTCCTGGTGGATTTGAAGCAGAATTTTTTTTGGGGGGGCAGAATCACAAGAAGTCAGAAGGTGCAGGGAGCAGAGGAACAGAAGGGAAGGTAGTTGCAACAGCCTTATTTTGGGGAGCTTATAAAGAAGAGCTGCGACCCATCATTCCTTTGCCTTCAAAATGTGCCTTGTCTGGGTTATGATACGTCTGTTTTTCCCTGTTAGCTTGCATTGGCGCTGCCTGCCTGACCACAGCTGAGTGTATGGAGCTGGCAGTGCTGCTCATGCTTTGGCTTTTGGCAGTGCTTGTGGGGATGTTGGACAACTGCGGATGTTGGGGGCTGGTGTCACATGGTGCAAGAGCCTCCACACTGCACCTACCCAGAAAGGATGTTTCATCTGTGATCAACAGCAAGAAAAGATATTTGAACTCTCATTAGAAACATTGGGTAGTTGATAATGACATTTATCTATTCCTATCTAGTACTTTTGGTCAGTAAGTCTCAAAGTATTTAATAGAAGAGGCCAGAATCAATCAAAAGTTTTGTTTTCTAACTAAAATAGGAAGAGAAAAGGGAAGATGCTGTGGATGAATTACTTGCTTTTGTGTATGACACATTGAAGATTCAAGCAGCCACAATGACTCATGCCGCCCTGTCTAACAGAGCTGACGCTCATGACTGGGCAGATCATGAGGGTGATAACTACTGCATGGGTTCAGAAAGCCCTGACTTGTGGGAGGAAGAAAATCTGCCTGAAAAACTGCATTCTTAGTAGCTTACAAAGAAACTGTATGGTGCTGCCTAAAACGCATGTGGAAATGAAAGTCCCTTTTCTCCTTAGCCTACCTTGATAAGGGATCTTCTAGTGCTGATACCATCTCCTGGGGTTTTTTTCTTCTCTTATGTTATTTTCCTCCTTGAAGTGACTTCCTAGGTCTGTTCTGCATCATGGTCCCCCACGTCTGTGTCAGGGCAGAGGCAGTGACCTCTGGAGAAGGTTGTGCTGGGATATGGAGAAGCCCTCAAGGTACATCACTGCCTGGAGGGCAGGAGAGCCCACAAATGAGGTACCCAAGGGCAAGAGCCAAGGTTTCTTGCATTTGCCAGCTGTCATGGCGTTAAGCCAGTTTATCTTGGTGTCCATAACCAAGTCATCAGCAGATTTTACAGACTGCCTTTTCAGGGGCAGGAAATCACTTCTAAGCCAACAAAACAACTTTGCAGGAAGCTTATTGCTCATCTGAAGAGCAGAGTGATGGCGAAGGAAAATGGCTGAGCAGTCAGTGCCCTTGGTGGCCTGGGTTAGTAAGGAAACAAGAAATATTTCCATTATCATGTAATGCAACAAGAGAAGTAATTTATTTAAAGCCCTCCTGCAGCCCGTGGTTTGCAGAACAGGGACTGGGTCTCAGACAGCAGCTGCTGTGCAAAGTATCCCGAAGGTCTCAGCTGACCAGGAGCTCTAGGTGAGTACGCTGATTACAGTAAAACCCGTTGGAGAGACTCTTTGGTTTTGCTGGCAAGGGGGAGCAGCAAGCACTGAAGAGATGTGATCTGCTCTCTTTTGACAAGGGAGTTCTCTCTCTTTGCTACAATCAAATCAAACATCCAGTGACAAACACTTGTGAAATGTTGGGAGGGAGGAGCAGGAAAGCCAAGTAGGTGACTAAGAGACCAAAGCAAATACCTGACAGAGGGACAGAAGGATCAGAACCTGATTAGTTTATTGAAGGGAATGTAGGTGTTGTGGTCAGTGTGGAAGACCAGGAGAAGGTTCAGGGTTCTTAATCTCTTTCACCTACCAGACAAGGGCAGAGCAGGGCCTCTGCTGAAACTGCATTTGGATGAGCAGCATGACACACACTTGTGCTACACTGGTGGGAGCCCCAGAAACAAATCTCAGTGGAGGTGGTGATTCTCCATCCCTCTGGGGTGGGTGCTCAGCTTCCCAGGGTTGCCTGCCTTTCTAGAAGAACTGCTTAGCTGAACACCAGCTTTCACATTCAGGATGCAGGTAGAACACCAGATGAAATGGATTTAGCTGCTATGTGCAGATGGGACAAGTGACTAATTTTTTTGGTCTCTTCTGCTTAGGAAACGCAGAGTAACCCAGGGAGCTGGGACTAAAGCAAACTGCCTCAAACTCTTCTGCTGAAGAGCTTTGAGCTTCTTGAGCAGTTTCATGACGCCAGAGGACATAATCATAACACTCACTGCTCACTATCCACCAAGCAATGGGGGCTTTCCTGGTGGTTTACTTCTTATTGCCTCCTGTTGACCTTAAAATCTGAGTCCCCATCACAGTGCCACACTGATCCACCCCCGTGTGACCTAGTTCAAGGAGTCCCATCAGGCTCCAAGCAGCAGGTCTGGCATGAATCTCTTGGGGTTTGCGAGGGGGGAGACTCTGAACATCAAAAAATATGCTTGGTTCTTCTTCAGCTTGCCCCTATTGTGCTTTTAAAAGTCTTTTTTCACCATATTAATTTGTCTTGCTTAGTTCATTTTCCCCCCTTTAAACCCATTCTACAGGCTTGCAATGAGAGCGTACAGGGGAGTTAAGGATGCTTCCCAGCCTTCCTACAGCTGCTCTCGGTTCTGCTCCTCTGGCAGCCGCGTCAGGGTCAGTTTTAACAAAGTAGTTTTTTTTCTTGCTCTGTAACTGAGGTTGATACTTGCCAGCCTTTTGTACCTGTTCGAAACAGATCCGGATGTGGCCGGCGGGCGAGCAATGGAGAAGGGAGGAAGCAAGCCACTTGCTTTGGAAAATCCATGCTACTGGTGCAGGTCAGCGCATGATGCTGCGCAATGCGTCTGCCACCACCGCTCCCTGTAGAGGATGTGCAGATGTGGATGTAAGACCCTGGCATGATAGCCACAGGTCCACACTGGTTTCTGTTCTTCCCTAAGGCATGGGGAACAGGTAATGGTGTTCAGGCAGCAGGGCCTGACAAGGGGACCTGGGGAGGGCAGATGGTGTATTGCACAGGGAGGCATTTACACTTCTGCTGTTGCGCAGAGATGCAGAGCTGGCGCCTCTCTGCACTGCTGTGGTGTGCTGGTTTCTGATACCTTTGGAAGTGCAAGAAATGAAAGCTGAACTGTGCTGCCGGTGAAAGAGGGAGGAAAACCACTATACCTGTCCTAAAATACCACACTTCTAGTTTAAAAGTGCATTCTCAAGACTATTTAAGCTGTTCTCATGTTTTAAAGTAATGCCTTTCCTTGGATTAAAACCTCAAGTTATTAACAGGATTGAAAACCTGGACCTTCTTGAGTCTGGGAAATTGGTGCTGTTGGTTTTGTGCTCTGGTTCACATCTCTCTTGGGGAGTCTGTGGTGTTTGCAGCCTTTGGAAGTGTAAAATTAAGTGTGTGACATAAGTGAGCAGGCATGCACTTTCTGCAGGAACAGTACTACTGTTTTGCATAATTCTTCTTTATGGTTCACCCAGAGTGGACTAAAACCCCAGCCCATTAATTCTTCTTTTCCTGTTGATGTGCCTGGACACATTTCAGCGATATCATCACTTTTAAATGATGCCACTAAAACACAGGGTGGGGAGGATAAAAAGAGGGTCAAGAGGGCAGGAGCTGAATCAACATGGGAAGGGAGAAGCATCAGATCCTGAGCAGAGATGCACAAACTGAGAGGGTGTGAGCGGCGGAGGGAAGGTGGCTGTGTCATGCGGGGGGGGGAGGCTGGTGTTGATGCCTGGAGCTCAGGCTGCAGTGGAGCAAGCTATGGCACCGTGGGGCGCACACAGACGTGCCCAGCTGCACACTCAGCTTCGGGGCGGCTTTTGTAGCCCTTCTGCTGCTTCGGGGGCGGTTTCCAGAGCTGGCTGCAGAAGCGGCGATGACTTAGCGCTGCTAGCTAGCGCTCTGGTTTGGTTTTGAGTAATCACAACAACAGAGGATGGGGGCCGAGTTGCTCCTTTCCAAACAAGGGCAGGTTGAAAAGCGAACGGGTTATGGGTGCTCGAGAACACCGTGGGTGCAGCCCCCCACTTTTAGGCGGGTACCATCCCTTTCGTGGGGCATCCTCGGGGGCTGACCCAAGGCTGGGTCCACTTCTCTTCCGCACCCCGGCCGGCACCAGATTCCGCAGAGGGGCCGAGCCGCGGAGTTTGGGGGGGCTGTGACGGGCGTGGGGAGCAGCCAGTGCGCGGCGAGGGGCCGGGCCGGGCCGGGCCTCGCTGGGCTGGGCCGGGCTGGGCTGGGCCGGGCCGGGCGGCATGGCAGCGTGCCCGCTGGCGCGGGGGGCGGCCGCAGCCGCTCGCCCTCCGCCATTCATTCGGCCGCAGGCGGCGGCGGCTGCGCGCACCCGCCGAGCCGGGGGGCAGTGCCCCGCTCCGCGCCATGGCCGACCCGGCCGTTAACGCGCACCTCGAGGGCATCATCTCCGACTTCGAAGGTGGGTGGCCCCGGGATGGATGGATGGATGGAGGGGCGGGGAGGTTAAGTTTGTTTGGGGCTAAAGCGGGGGAAGCTGCCGCCGGGCAGCGCCGAGCCGCCTGCGCCCCTCGCAGGCACCGTGCCGGGCTGAGCTCGGTCCCCCGAGATCAGCTGCTTTCCCACCGCCGCTGCTGCCGGTCCCGGTGTCGGGGGATCTGGGGCCGGTGTTGTCGGTGCCGTCACCGGGCTACAGTGCCTTTTGTTGCGAGCCGCTGTACCCGGGTGTTATGTGCTAAGGCAGGATCTCACGGGATGTTTTTTCCTTTCCTGCCTTTCCCAAGCTGGTTTATGCAGATTTGTAGCTGTAAGCGCAAGCCTGGCAAGACTAAAAGTCTGTGAAACCCGGGGCACTGGCTTTCTGTTGACTCCCAGAGTTTGGACGCAAACACAGCCCCGGAGTAGCTGGGAGGCAGATAGCGAACCCAAGTTTCCAATATGTCCATAGCGGGAGCTGCCCGCCCTCAAAAGCTTCGCAGTTGTCCCGTGGCAGAGCTCCAGTAGCCCGACAGCGTTGCCTCCTCTTGCAGCGCTGACGGGGATGCCTTCTCCCTGGGTGCCTGGGGCTCTTGCCCGGCTTTTCCAGGCACGAAAATAAGCTCATGGAGAAACGCGCTGCTGCCAGATGGGTATGGGAGTGAGAGACAGGCAGAAGGAGGGCGGGAGGCTGTGTCTGAAGCAGACGTTGAGAGATCGGCTCGGGGGAGCTCATCTTCCCGAGCAGAGCTCTGGAAGAGCAGCTCCGTCCCTGCGCTCTCACATCCTGGCAGCGACCCAAAGTGAGCTTCGTGCAGCGGTTTCTAGAAAAAAAAAGACAACTAAGAAGTATTGGAGCTCTGGGGGCCGTGATGGGAGCTCATCCAGGGGCTGCGTGGGGATGGTGAATGGCTACGGGCTGGGATAGCTTCACTGCCTCCTGGGGAAGCCAGCCTTGCCTTTGGGAAGCAGCGCCGTGGTGTTTTTCCTCTGGGTAGCTGAGGAAGCTGAGAGCGCAAGGGATCCTCTTCCAGGTCAGGCAGGAAACGAGTGGCAGAGCTGGGGTCCCTGCAGCCCTTGTTGGAAGGTTTAGCCACATTCCTGGCCTCTTTTTTCCAGCCCTTGGGCTTTCTTCAGCTAAAGTTGGGAGTGGATGACTTAGCAGGAGGGTGAGGAAAGTCACGTCCCTTAGGAAGGTTGGGACTAGCAAGTGTTGGGACACAGAGAGGGACCCGAATACGCCATCAATTTGGCACTCAGGGTTCAACAGTGCCTTTGTAACTGTCCTGTGGGCACTCGGATGCTTCCCCACCGCAGGGCTCCCCAGTGCTGATGTAATTACAGCCTTTCCTCTCCCTGCTCCAATTGCATTTAAATCTCAGAAGAATGAGTAATTCCCTACTTGGATATGATAAAGGCTTTGCTGTGAGCCCCGGGGCTGCTTGTTGGGGCTGTGAGTGCTCCTCGGTGGCACCGAGCTGCTCTGCAGTGCCATTTTTCTCAGTCCATGGGGCGCTTTATAGTTCCTGCCTGTGCAGAGGGAGAGGCTGGGGAAAGCTGTGTGCATCTGCAGCCAAAAGGTCTGGCCTTGCCTTTGAGCAGGGATCCGGGCTACTGTTTCACAATTTAATCAGTTTTCTGAGTTGCAGAGCAGCTTCCTAAGAACAAGGCAATTAATTTCCAGCCTGTAAGGCAGGAGATGCAGTGTTCGTGTCTGCTGGGTGGGTGTCTCTGCCCCAGGCAGCCCATGGCCAGGCAGGAAAGATGAGCCAAAAATACCACGGAGCAGAAACACCAGATCACCCAGCAGGCAGAGCCCTCTTTGTTCTTGCCGCTCACACTCTGCCTGCCCTTCCGAGCTACCCTGGTTGTTCCTGCCTGCTTTCCTTGCAGCACTGACGCCTGGCATGGGACCCACAGTTTTCTTGTCCTTGCAGGGAGGTTCAGGCTCGGCTATGGGCTGCTGGTGTGGGAGCTGCCAGCCCTTGTGAGTCTGAGGGGGATGCAAGGGCTCTTTGAGAGGGGGAAAGGAGTACAAGATACAGTTTAGTTTCCAAATCAAAGCAACATGTGAGGGGGAGACTCAGCACAGCAAAGTGCATTCTTCCTTGTGTCTGATGATGGGTATCGTCACTCCAGGCAACAGAACGTGTGTGCATGTCTCACCATGCAGCAGGTCCTACAGGGAGGGCACTAATCCTGCTGTTTGACTGGCAAAAGCTTTTCCATCTCTAATGGGGGAGAGCATTGTTAGGTCTGTGGTCTGCCAGGATTTATAGAACATAATAGTTCTGCCCCATGGCTATTGATTTTGGCAGGGTTTGGAAGCATGGCTGGCTCAGCCATGGTTGTGGCAGCATTTCCCAAGCTCACCTCTGTCTCGGAAGGGACTGTTGGTTGCTCAGCTCCCCATAGTCTCAGACATGGATCCCTGAGCTGCAGGGAGGGGAATCTGTAGCAGTAAATGGGATGCTTGTGCAGTGTGTTAATGCTGTGTAAACACCAAACCATCCTGACCCTGTTCACGTTGGGTGTTGCTGGAGTGTCAGTGACTGCAGAGAGGCGTGGATGTTCCTGTTCACAGCTTTGGTTGGCTGTGATGATGCTTAAAGATATCTCCAAAATGTGATACTCATCTTCCTGCTAAGGATTTTAAACACTATACACTCATGATCTACTGTCTCGTAGTACGACAGAAGAGATATGTTCCAGCCCCTCATCCCAGTGTGATGTGGCTGCTGCTGAGCAGAGTCCCAGGGGTAACTGAGGTGCATTTTTGCTTCCAGTTGCTGCTGGTGAGTTGCAGCAGTGATGCTGAGCACCCCTTGCCTTTGCCAGTGCTGTCAGTCAACACCAGATTCATTTCCTTGTAATGTTGAAAACACAAAATGTCACGGCGGGTGCAAGCTGCGAGTGCTGGTAAATGCTAAGTGAGGCTGTGCGTGTGTGGAGTGTGCCAAGGGGTTCAGTGTGATGGCCAGAGCTAGAGCCTTGGTGGGGGAACAGGCAGAAACTGTGAGACAGCCTTTGCTTAGTTTCATTTCAATTCTTTCCCACTCTTGGACACTTTCCCTACAGACATCTACTGCTTGCGCTGCCTGATGGAGGCTATTGCTGGTATTTCAGCCACAGACTTTTTTTCAGAGAGGTCTTGACTCGGGCCAAGTTCTGTCCTGGTCTAAAGGGTCATTGAAGACAAAGAAACATCAGCCAGGTTGTTTTTGGGAGGGGGCTGTATTAGAAATAGCCTTTTCTATGTGCATGAGTCTCACGGGCTCGTCCTTAAAATCTACTTGAACAAATGCCAGGGATGTCTGGGGGACACGTGGCCGTGGTGCATCCCCTGTGCTGCTCAGGGCTGCTGTGCCTGCTGCCATGGGGAGCAGCTGCTGCCGCCTGCTAATATTAGCAAGAATGTGCCAGAGGGATGGTTGCGATGTTATGCGGGTGATGTGGCTCGAATTCAATGCGGTGAAAAGCCCCAGAGAGGGGATGTGCTCCGTGTTTGTGTAAGCATCTCGCTGAATAAGGATTCAGGGTCTCTCCTGGCAGCCGTGCTGAAGGGTCTGCACGATGAGTGCTTGCCAGGGCTTACATCCATGGGAATGGGCTGGGAGACTGGGTCCTCCTTGTGCAGAGGTTCAGCGCCTGGAAAAGGAAATGCAAAAAGATCTTTCAGGTGATATCTCAGATCATCTGAACCCTCCGAGTGAGGCAAAGCTCCTGAATATCAATTGTTGGTTATGCTGCAAAGACTGTTGGTCTCTTCTGGTACTCTTCATCACCAGCCCAGCATGGGTAGAGCCACTGCCACTCTCCCAGCTGAACGATGTAGAACGCTGGTCTGGGACAGCAAGTCACCTCTGGTATCCTGAATAACGAGCTTTATAGATGCTTCAGAGAGTTTTCTCTCTGTTTCCACTCTTCCTATCTAAGTTTCTGAATCTGATACAAAAGGATGGGGTTTTTCTGCCAAATCAGTGTGTGGAGAGAGAGGCAGGAGCCAGGGGAAGGTGCCTGTGGGAAGGCAGGAGTTGTCTTTTCCTGTAGAAGTTGTATCTTCCCCTGTAGAACTGGCCTTCAGTAGAGTGGAAAAATCATATCTGCCTGGTTACAGCAGCAGGGACCTGCTGTTGTGGATTGTTGTTGTTTGCTTTTTTTTTTCCCCTAAGTATATATAGCTCCTTGGGAATAACAAAGTTGTGAGGGAGTGGGAAGGGGAAGAATGGGACGTGGTTCTCTCCATCCATGTGAGCTGGGCTCTGGGGATGGCCTCTGGCCCTGGTTAGGATGTAGGCTCATCCAAAGGTCATTGTTTATAGTCATCTTATGCAAGGAGGGCTGGACTGCATGTCCTTGAGGATGGGCAACCGCTCACTGCAGCATGGACCAGAGTGTCTTTGGCTGTGGGTCAGTGTGGAGGGTTTCCAGCGTTGGCTAGTGTGGGTGAGCTCTTGCTGGCCACTGGAGATCAGTCTTGGGCAAAGTGAGCACAGTGCTGTGCCCTTCATAAAGAAACCTTTCAAAAGTGCCTGGGTGGGAAGAGACAGAGAGAGGATGAGGCTTGATACTGGGGCCTGTGCAAGTGTACTGCTGGTGCCTGGTGGTAAGTCAGGGTTTGGAGCGTGTACACCATACTGCCTCTTCCAGGTACTCACCAGTCTCTGGGATCCTGGTAGCATCTTTCCCTTAGTAAGAAACTCACCTAAAATACAATAATTCTCCTGCTTTACTCTGGTTCTTGGTGGTTTATGGCAGTAAAGCGAGTAGAAAGCACCTCTAGAACATCTTGGGTCATGCCTAATGGATGTAAGTGACCATGTCTACATCTCTTGGCCAATGCATGCCAGCAAACCTGCTGCTGAGAGTCGTGGCACCTCCGAGTGGCCTGTAGCCTCACTGTCTGCGTGCTGGGCTAGTTTCTGTTCTGCAGCCCTTCCTTGCAGACCGTTTTCCCAGGAGTCAGGACCCAGACAGCAGCCGCAAAAGCCTGGACTGGGACTTGTCATAAATCCAAAGACAATAACGGAGACTGCAGAGCCCATAATCGCTCCACATACTCATGCTTCTGACTCTGATATTTGATCTTTCAGGCAATGTCTTTCTGCAGGACCATTATGCAGGCTCTTTCCCTCTCCCAGCCTTCCTCCCTCCTTTCTCCTGCTGCAGTGTGCTCTGTCACCTTCTTAGTCTTTAGAGGTGGGACATGGATGCGACAAGCCAAGGGACCCTCAATCCTGGTTAAGCTTATTTGAAGTCGATGAGTCACTGAGTCTGAGTCCAGCTTCCAGTGGGGATGTGTCAGTTTAGTGGGGTTCAGGGTCCATTAGGGGAGCTTTTTGTGGGACAGGGGTGGGCTGTCATGCCCTTCAGCACGGGGCTAGGGTTGTGTCCTGGCCACTTCTCATTCCATACCTGCAGGGTGTCATTTGGGCCTGGCACTCCTCTGCTTTACTCATGGAGGCATCAACAGTTTGCACCCATCTGCTGTGCTGGTGCTAGAAAGAACCTCTTCCCCCCTTTCCCTGCTGTACAAATGGTGCTGGTGTGGAGTAACTCTGGGCAATGAAGGGGTTCATTGTCACCTTCAACTTATGCAGAAAAGTTGTCTCGAGGTTATGAGAGCTCTTATCTCCTGCTGGCTCTGACTCAGGCTTTTACAGTGATTGCTTTTATGAGCTTGCTGGACAGAGCTCAGCACTTGGGTCTCCTGGGGACACTTTCGGAGTGGTGATTCAGGTGCAAGGTCTGTCCAAGCTGGCTCTTGGCTGGTTTGCATGGACGCCATGGGTGTCAGGGCAGACTGTCCCCTGCACCTTCCCAGCGCTGCAGCAGATACCCTGTTGCTGGCACCTAAGTTAGGACAAGTTGGGGTAGGGTACCAAGATGTTGTCTGGGTGTAGACGCCACCAATGTCAGACAGCCTCCTGTGAATTGTAGGGCAGGGGACACCGTGACTACGTTGCTCTGTGCCACCATCCTCCTAGCAATAGAGGTACTGGTTTGAGTAAGCATCACAACATTGTACAGCCCCTTGCTCCTGGTGAGTTTGGTGCTCTCCAGCTTGTCCCAGCCCTGGGAGTTGTGGCAGTTTAACAATGAGGGCATCAGCACACAGCATCACACTGGCACTGGTCTGCTGGACTGCTCTGAGAGGCAAGGAGGCTGCTGAGGAGCCAGTTGGGAGTCAGTCTTTCTTTCATCTGGTTATTGGAAGTCCCCTTCAACAAAGATACCAGAGCTGGCAGCAGTGGCACCAGCAGTCACCGGGCCTGAATGGCTCCAGGGTCCCCCCTTTAGCCAGTTTTGCTAGTTTACCTTTTTCTGTAGCTTTTGAAGCATCGTGTTGCAACACCACCTCTCAGAGGGTCTCCTCAAGCTCAGAGTCAATGATTTAATCACCCAGTCCCCAGGCTGGTCACCCTCCTGGGTCACTCCCCATGTTCCCTGCCTGGGAGCTATGGGAATGGTGTCTCGGTGCTTCCTAGACCGGGTTCAGGGGCGCCTGGGGTCTGCAAGACCATCTGTAACACACTTTTGCCTTCTGGGTAATTTGAGGGTGTTTTAGAAATAGTAGTGAACCAAACCAGAGCTGCAGTCCCCTGGGAGGTGCAGAGAAGATTTATCCTTCTCCTTCCTCCTCCCACCATATGAAAGGAAACCGGAGCACAGGCAGGAGGCAAAAGCTGCAGAGAGCCTGTGGCCGAGCCAGTAATGCAATCTGCTGGGCTGGAGACCCTGTATTTGATGTCATTTGCTGTACAATTATGAAACGAATAGAAGGGATGTAAAAAAGACTGCTCTGACCTGCAAGCATTTTGCTGAGGGTTAATGGTTATATAAACCAAAGTGTAATGGAGAATCAAAGCTAAAGCCTTTCTAGAACTGTATTATAGGGATTCGAAAGCTGGGATTTTGGATTAATCTTAGTGTGGGTTGTCTTTTTTTCCACTCTTAGTCCCAACTTTGCTTTTGCATGGTCATTTCTGGTAAATGAGGAGTTTGCTGCATTGGTCTGAGGCTGCTCTGTAGCTTACTGCGTGTGAATGAAATGCTGCTTAAAAAGCATCGTTCATGTCAGAGCCCTGAACTTGCATTTATCCCCAGATTTCCTCCATGGCTCAGCTCCTGGTACTGGCTACACAGTTCAGGAAGGCACTGCAGATTAGCAGCATGTTGCCAGTGTTACCTTCTACACATGATTTGTGTCAGACCGGCCAATCGATCTCTTGCAGCTTCTGAATGCTGTTTGTAAAGTCAGTAAAAGGATTTATTTGAGCATAAACCATTCATAAGCTGACCCAACATAGGGTAGGGGTCATGCCACAACAGTGGATTGTCATGTATTTATGTATGTGTTTATATGTATGTATTGCAACGAGGTTGGTTTATTGGAAGAAGAAAGGTGTGAAACCTCCTGGCATAAGCATAGGGAGGGGATCCAGCAACTCTGACTTCTCACTTAGTTTGGATGACCTGTAGCTTCAGGAAAAGTGCTTTTAAAGTTGTCTGCCTTCATTTCTCAAGGTAGAAGAGGGCATCTGAATTTCTCAGGCTCTTTTGAAGCTGGTCCTCTACTCACAAAGTCCTTCCAGTATGTGTAGCATCACTTGCTGCCTGCACCGCCAGTGAATTTCTCATCTCAGCCCAGTGGTTTTGGGGGGCTCAGTGGAGTTGGGAGCACCGGATTGTTGAGGATGGGGTGAGATACCCTTCTCTGTCCCTACAGGACCTTTAGGTTTGTATATACACCCTATAGATACATGAAGAACATCCTCCTTGTCCCTGTAACTGAGTCTTTAGTTCACTAAAATGCATCCACCTCTGTTACAGATGGCGACAGCTATTCAGCAGCATCATGGACAGTAGGTTTGAATAAGCCAAACCCAGGTGGCCCCATGGTAACATGGGCAAACACACTCTGCGCTTGAGCTGGGCCAGAAAACTGCCGTGAGCATCCTGCTGCCTGGTGGCAGGGGTCTGGGAAGCTTTAAGGGCTGTGAGCAGTTAGTGCTGTGTTGAGTTTCCAAGGGTTTCCTTGAAAGATGAGACCTGCAGCCTCCCCCTCTTTCCTCCCCAGGAACAGGAGGTGACCATCTGGTAGCAGTTTAGAGAAAGCCAGCGCTCTCAAATGGTACCATTGTATGGTGTGAAATAACGGGGGCCTGGCTGCCCCGCTCCCATAAGGCTCTTATGTGTTGAAAAACCCAAGACCAGCTTTCCGTGCCTAAGAAAGCAAGCAAATGTAACCCTGGGGTCACAGCACCACGTGAGGGGCAGGGGATGCTTAATGGGAAGCAGTTGGGCACTGTGGCCACGGTGAAGCCTCAGGCTCCGGTTGTGAAGCAGGTCCCGGAGGAGGCAGCATCCCTCACTGTTTATTTTGGTCTCCTCCCGAGCTCTGTGCATAGAGGTTTCCTTGTATAAAGCATCCCCTTGACTGTTTCTTGGGTATTCCATTTAAAAAGGGAAGAAAGAAGGAGCAGATGTTCCCTCCTTGACCCTTCTTGGGTTCCATGGGGTGCCCGGAACTGCTCTGTGGAGTGGGACGAGCTGTGGTGGATGGCATGCAATGTAACCCTGGAGCTTTCCACCAGGAGATGTGGAGCCCTTGGGCAGGAGCCAGGGCCCTCCATGGCATTCAGGCACCCTTAGCTTGGCTGGAACCCCCAAGGAGGGACTTGCCTTCTGGGAGAGGGGGATGTAAATAGGAGACCTTGGCTGTGAGTCGCTTGGTTGTGACTCCTCTAGGAAAATCGTGGCTGGTTTATGAGCTGCTGGGATGTGAAGCAGACCTCTGCCTCCTCTTCCCAATTTGCAAGATCCTTAAAGAGCAGCATTGACTGGTGGCGTGTTACCTGCTGGTGCCTGGCTGTGGGGTGGCTGTGAGGGTGCCATGGCCACACTGTGCCGACATCTCCAGCGCTGCAGCACAGAATAGGAAGAGACATGAACATTTTGCTACTTCTCAAGCTCCGTGCCTGCTTGGGCAGTGTTCAAGGCTGGGATGAAGACATGCGTTTCTTTCCCAAAGTGCCTGGTTGGCAGGGACCACATTTAGGTGAAGATTGTGTGTTTGCAGGAGCTGCTGCCATTGTGGACAGCCAGCAGAGCTGCCTGCAGCCAGTGCCATCTCAGCCTGTGCCTCTCTCATCTGCCAGAGCCATGGCTGTGTGATGCTGAGCAAAATGCCACTATGTCAAGAGGTTTGCGAAGGTCTGCTCCCCAAATGGACGCTGCAGGGAGCGTTTCCCAGCCAAGGCACAACGCTTCTGGGCAGAGAGTGGCAGGGGAAGAAGTTACATCTGAAACGAAGCACTCAGAAATCTTATTTTGGGGCTTTCTGTGCTGCGGGAGGGGAGATGCTGCATTCAGCAATGGTGGATTGAGCCAGAGCTGCCTGAATTGGTTTGAAATCAGTTAAAAGGAAGTGGGTGTTGATGTTAGCACCGTTTTGTGCTCACACCCCGTGGTGCGTGCACCTCCAGAGGAAGAGGAGGAAAGAGGCACCTCGGCCCCTTTCCCTGGCAGCTGCCTCTGGCACCAGCCAGCAGATCGGGTGCTGCTGGTGGGGATGGGGAAGCCCTGCTGGTCCTGAAAATTGCCTGGGAAATTCCATTACAGGGATAACCCTGCAGTGTGTCCATCCTGGGCCCTGCGTGGTGCTGGGACACCTTGGCCCAGGGTGTCAGGGACATGTGGCCCCATGGGACCTAAGGCATTAGCCACAACTGCTGGGGTAGGACCCAGCACTGCGGGGTGGGAGCGGGATGTGGGCCCTGCAGCTCTGCCCTGCCTTCAGCTCCTGTTGTTGTGGATCTGCCAGCTTCCCTGCAGGAAGCCGGGAGGAGGGTCATTGGAGCAGAGGCTGTTTACTTTCCTTTCTTGGCTCTGCGCAGGACAGGCTATTTTTAAGCTTTTTCTCTTGTTTTGAGAGTTGCTTTGCTTCCTGAGTTCCTTCTCTCTTCCCTGTGCAAGGAGCAGGGGAGAGGCAATGGTGAGCAGAGGAGCAGCAGCCATGCACCAAGGGGCACCACTGTTGAAGGTGGCATCCCTGAGGGTCGTGTTTGTGGCTGCAGGTCTCTGTCTCAGAAGTGGAAACACAAACTCCATTAGTCACAGGCCCCATGCTTTCTTGTGTCTGGGATGTGTGACCTTCTCCATACCACATTGGGCTCAGGGCAGGGGCCACGTGTGCCAGCAGGCCAAGCTGGATACTGGAATCCCTATGCAACCAGGACATCCATCCTCCAGAGAGCCATGGTGGGGAAGCTCTTGGGTTGTCTCCAGTCACATCAGTGACACTGTTGGAGAGGGAATGCCACTGGGATCCTTGTGATCTTGCTGCCAGGAGCTGCCAAGCCATTTTTAACCCTCACATGCCCAGCCCCGTGGTACCTCCTTGCTGCCCGTTGGGACCGCAGCTGATATGGCTGGATGGCTCAAGTCTCCTGTGGTGTAATCGTGGTTTTCCAGCTCTTCCTTAGGCTTTTTGAACCCCTTTGTGTCTGGGATTTGACCTTTTTCTTCTTTCTTCAGCAGGGCCCAGAAAGACCTGGAGAAAAGCCACTTTGGGTGTTGTATTCAGTCCAGCCCTTTGATAAGGCAGGGGATGGCTGTGCTCCAGAAAGGCTGCTGGTGGTGTTGGGCAGGTTTACCCTGGGCTTGAGGCACTCTAAGAAGTCTGAAGTCAAAGGAAAGGGCCATGTGCAGCAGCACCAGCAGTGCCATCGAGTGACCCCCCACCCAGGCACTGCTGCCACCATTTCTTTAGCAGTAGCAAGTGGCAGCAGAGGAGCTGAGATGATGGAGGTGGTTCATGCCATGACCCCTGCAAGTTCATCCAGAGCTCGTTATTGGGCCCAAAAGAAATCTCCAAACCACTTGGTATGGAGAAATTTGCAGGGTGATGAAGGGTTTGCAGAGTGATTAAGGATTTCCAGGTTCATTAAGGAAATAAGGATTTCCAGGTTCATTAAGGAAATAAGGATTTCCAGGTTCATTGAGGAAAGACGCTTGACCATGTTTCCTTTGCTGTTGGGCTCCTTAAGAGCATTTTGCTTCAAACCGTTCCTCCAGATGCATTTGTCGTGAGGTTATTGGGCTGCTTTGTTGAAGGGAATAAATAGAGGCTGAGCTGAAGGAGTGATGAGCAGGTTTTAAAAGCCTGGTGTGGACACAACTGCGATCCCATCCATTGAGTTGCTGGCAGTGCCTGGCCAGGCTGTGTCCTTCACTGCTCTTGCCTGCCTGGTGCTGCTCAAGGCCAGGGAAAGGCTCCCCATTAGGTTGCCCCTTCCTCTCTCTTTGTTTTCCTGCAGAATGCAAACTGGGCTTGGCTGGTGCATTGTTTTAAACTTGGCATTTCAGGGGAAAAGGAGCTGAAATGTCATTTTCTGCATTAAGGGTGTGATGGAGAAGGAAAATGATAGAAAAGTCTGTGCTGGAAAGCCTGAGCTCCAGCTCAGTTTTAGAGACCTGGGAGTTATAGACAAGTTGGAACAGCTCTCAAATGTGGGAGTTTTCTGGATTAGTTGCTCTGGGGGTGCTGGGAACTGAAACTTAGACACAGACCTGCGGTACACAAGATGTGCCAAGCACAGACTGCAAGGCAGGGATTGCTGCATGGAGCATCTCCTCTGCAAAAGGCTGGTGACATGACTGGGAGAGCTCTGTGATTCACAGAACAGAGCAGAGAAAATGGAGGAAAATCATCTTTATTTTACTTCACTGCCTCCCTCTTTCCTTCTACCAATGTCTGGATATTTTGGAGATGCAGGATAGACCTTCCTGTGTGGCTTGTCCAACATGGGAGCCCCAGCTCCAGGGGTCTCTGTTTCCTCACCATTTCCTTTGGGAACTGCTGCCACAGGATGGGGCCACCGCTCTCCCCAGCTCCTGCTGCCCAGGATGGGATGGAAGCACTGCCTATTCTGCCTGGAGCAGTGGGTGGCGGGGTGTCAGCAGCTGCGTTTGCAATGCTGGTGGAGGAGAGGCACGTGGACATTCCCCGTCCCACCGGCTGGACACAGCCGTGCCAGATGGCTCCTCTCCAAGGAGGATGTGTCTGAGGGATGGAGCTCAGAGCAGCCCCATGGAGCAGAGGAGATGCTCCCTGCGTGGTGGCTCTTCTCCAGCTCCATCCCAGGAGTGGGTGGACAACCTGGGATGGGAGAAAGCTGTGCTCCAGTCTCTCCCCCTTCTCTTGGTACCTGGAGTGATCTCCAGGCCAAGGCTTTAAAGGCTGAATCTTACTGATATTATCCTGCTGATGTGAAGGATGGATGGACTCCTTACTGATGCTGGTACTGGTTGTTATCAGTGTGGCTGTCATCACGCTGAGACTGTCATCATGTGGCTCAGCCTCCCATCATGGAGACTGCTTTGGGACCCTGGGGCTGTGCCTCATCCTGCCCCAACCCTGTGCCTGCCTCAGTACTGTGGGGCATGGGGGGTATGGGTAGCCTGTGGTGTTTGGATGGGATCCAGTGGTGGTTCTCTGCTTTTCCTGCCTCTTCCTGTGAAGTTCTGCCTTTTGTTTCCACCTGGCTGCTGGGTTTAAATGCATCTGCTTCTTTGAAGAGGACTGGCTGGGGGACACGAGGATGTCCAGGCATGAACCAGGACATGGTCAGGCAGCTACTGGCCCTTGACTGGGATGGAGCATCACTCCATGGATGGAGTCTTCTGTCAGTGGTGCTTTGTGCCCCCAGGCTGATGTCTGACACCAGTGTACATCCAGCTTCCACTGACAGGCTCCTGGCTCAGAAGGCTTGGGGGATTCTTTGTATGTAGCCTGCCCAGCCAGGGAGCTCTGTGTGCTGAGGGGGACCCTTGTGATGGGCAGAGCTGAATGATGGGGACTTGTCTGAGTGCTGCTGCGCTGTGCAGGGTGACCTGGGTGTCTGTTCTACTGCAGCTAGGGCAGGTCCTGTGCAGTGCTGGGGCTCAGTGAAGGCAGCACTATTGCCTATTCAAGTGTAAATGAGAACATCCAATCTGATGTTGCATCCGTCTCTCTTTGCCTGCTAACTTCTCCACTAGTAAAATGGGCATGATGATGTTTAAATTTGAGGATATCCCTAGGGCATCCCAGCTGGCCTCTTCCTTGTATCGGGGTCTCATGTCAGTGTTCTCAAAGCACTTCAGTCTTTGGCTGAGGTGATCTCTGGGTTTGTTTTTCAGGGTGCTTCTGTGGTTGACACCTTTGGTTTTCTTGCTACATTTAAAGTGATTTGGTGCTCTCCTCTGATTGATTTTCTGTTCCCAACTTGGGTTTTCCTGGCAGCACTCACTGGGAAGCCTGTGCTTAGCTGTGCATCCTTTAGATGCAAGAGGGAAAAGGAGGTGTTGGGAGTTGAAGGAGTTCCTGCCCTCGAGTCCTGTGCTGTCTCTGCCGTGCTGCAATGGGGCCCTCTGCTCCCCTCTGAGCATGCATGGGAGGAGGGCGGCAAAGAGATGGTTTCTGCTCTAGGGTTGAATTTCCTGGCTCTGGTTCCAGTTTTGTTACTGGGTTTGTAACTTATCTGAAGAGGCAGAGCCTGGCCCTCAGTCTCCACCTGCTTTAAATGGCATTATGAACCCGCAGGTGAAGGAGTAGAAACAGGATTGAGCCTCGCACAATGCCTCTAGGTTTCTCTTGAGATGCTCAGGTGGATGGTAACTAAATTCTGAACTCCTTTTCATGTCTTTCAGCTCTGAAAAGATCTTTTGAGGTTGAGGAGGTAGATCAGTCTTCAAATTCCTCCACCCCACAACGACGGACCCCGAACCCTCTCCTCAGGTCCACTGTATCTAGCTCCACACAGAAGTTTCAGGAACTTGGCGCCAGGAATTCGGAGCCACCCGCCCGGCATGCGGACCCCACAGGCCAAAGATCACCCAAGCCCTCTCTGAGGAGAGTGGAGCTCTCCGGACCCAAACTGCCTGAGCCGGTGTCCAGAAGAACAGAAATCTCCATCGACATCTCATCCAAGCAGGTGGAGAACTCCACCTCAGGGCTGTCGAGGTTTGGCCTCAAAAGAGCAGATGTGCTGGGGCACAAACCCCCAGAGCCCACCCCAAGGAGGACTGAGATCACCCTCGGCAAGCCCCAGGAACCGGGTCTCCGGAGGGTAGAAGCGCCGCCATCAAAGATCCCCGAGATGCCCCAGCGAAGAGCCGAGGTGGCCAATGTTCCTGTGCCCGACGTGGCCACCAAGCGCGTGGAAATTCAGGTAGCCAAGGCCACCGAGGCGCCAGCCCCACCAGCGAGGCAAGTGGAGAGCTCGGAGCCTCCCCTGGCCACCCAGCCTCCCCAGGCAGAGCCAAAGCCACAGCCTGTGCTGATGGAGAGCCCACCAAAGAGAGAAGAAGGTGAGTACAGCTCCAGGCAGCTGCCTGGGTGAGATGCTGGCTGAGGCTCAGAGCCCATGCAGGGATGCTGAGCATTGGGTTCTGCTCTTTCAGCTCCGGTGGTGATGCCTTTTAAGGGTGATCTTGGATCTGCGCTCAGATGTGTCACATACGTGGTTGTTATCCTCGAGTTTACCCTGGCTGAAAGAACTGTCAGTTTGAATAAAAAATGCTATCAAGCCTGTTTGGAGATTAAAAAGAAAATGCCAGAAGCCTGAGTGCTTGCAGAAGATGACAGCTCTGCCAGCTCAGGCCCCATGTGCAGCCCAACCCGCCTGCTCAGCACCTAGAACAGGCTCTGAGGCGCTGGAGAGGTGGTGGTTGTGGAAATGTGATGGTTTGTTGTTCAGTGTTGGAGTGTGTGGTTGTTGTGATGATTTGTTGTTCAGTGTTGTTGCTTACGGTTGTGGGCAGAAAGCACCTCGTCATTAGGAGGAGTCAGTGTTTTCTTGGCTGTGGAGCCAGAATCTAATAACATCGTGGACCAGAGCCACTATTAAACTGGAGCCCTGGCTTATATTAGCTCTCTCTTGGTTTTGATTAACCCTGTATTAAAGCCAGCTTCCCTCCCCCGCCAGCCTCATTTATTCTCCCTGATGTTTTGGACATTTCTTTTTTCCCTTCTTCTGACCTGCTAATGATTTTTCCCATCATCCGCGAGCTCTCTCCTGTGGGATGCAATGGTTGGTTGGAGGGCACCACCTCTCACCCTTGGGTTGTGGGATGGTGTGGGGTGGCCGAACCAGGACCGGGGAGGTCCATGCCTGGCCTTGGAGCATGACCACGCGCTCTCTCTCGCCCTGCCATGGGATAGTCCCTGCTCCTGCGCCATGGGCACAGCAGTCACAGGGCAGTGATGGGGTCTGTGGAGAGGCCAGGTTTTGGTGTATGTGCATGGTCTAAAATCAAACCAGGGGTCAGTGGTGGAGCTGATGCTGAACCCAAGACTGAAGCGGGTTTCTCTCACTGTGCATGTGTATGGCTTAGGTGTGGCTTTTCTGAGCTGTGTTTTAAGCGGACAGATGTCTTCAGTGAGTAGCAGGCTGGTCCATCTCCAGCTCTAAGACCCAGCCGAGTGGTGGGGTTCAGCCTGGGCCTCCCTTATGGGTTCTCTGTCCCCAGCTGCCATGTGCATGGTGCACAGGAGGCCCACTTTCTCCCAGGGGTGGGTACTCAGCCTCGTCCTGCTGGGCTTGGGCTGCTCTGAGCATCCTAAGCTCTGAATTGAGGACAATTGGGCACTTTAAGAGCAAAAGACCATCTAAGCTGCTGTCCCAGCTGCCTGGGGACAGGGGCAGAGGGAGGATCTTTGCATCAAAAGGACTCCACAAGCCCAGGACAGCTGCTGGGGATGAGTTTTACCCCAGAGCCCAGCTGTCAAGGGCCTGCTTTGCAAAAGCGAGCCAGACCTTGCTCCTGGTACAAAAGGGGCTTTCAGTCTAAATGCTTCCAAGAACAGCCAGGAGACCGAGTTGTAGGGGTAGGGAGGGCTCTGGCTCCTTCTCGCTCTATGTCAGCATGCATGTACAGCTCAGGGTCGCTGCCAGAGCCTATGTCCTCTTCCCATCACCATGACTTGAGGTTCATCCCCAACCTTCTCCATCACCATGACTTGAGGTTCATCCCCAACCTTCTCTATCACCATGACTTGAGGTTCCCTGGGCTGCTCTTGTGCAGGACCCTGTTGCAGAGCATTCCTCTCTCGGTCCACAACACCCACCCTGGGGTGATGCTGGGTGTGTGGATGGGATCTCTCCTTGTTGCTGGGAGACCTCAGGGAGCTCCAGAGATGGATGTAGGCATGTTGTTGATGCTCACCAGCTCTGCTGCAGCTCTGGTAGGTGAAACTCCCTAGGTGAAAACCTAGGCTCCCTGATGTCTGCAGCAGAGACAACATGTGGTGTGAAGTCCTGCTCCCTCCTGCTGCTCCCAGGGTTTGGGGCACCCAAGAGGTGTTTCCATGGCACTGGATGCCCCTTGATCCCAATGTTCAGTGGCACTCCAGCACAAAGAGCTGAGCAGGGGATGCAGGCAGCTGCCTGTGCTGGGGCCTGCCTTCCCCAGCTGCTGGCTCAGCTGCATTGTCCTTAACCCCTTGTCCCGCTGCTGGAGGTATGCAGAAGAGTGTGTTGTGCAGGAAGAGGCTGGTGGGAGGAGAAGGGCAATGGCAAAGCTTGGCAGCTCAGAGCAAACCGCAAAGGAAAGGAGTAATTATAGCACTGAGCTTCATTAGGACGGCGCGGCTGGTGGCGTGGGCTGAGCCTGCTCCAGAGCCATGGTTCTCAAGGTGGAGGAGGGCAGAAGAGCAAGAAATATTCCTCCCCATCCCTGTTCTCCCTCTCCTGTGCTCCCTGGGGAGCACTGGCTGTGCTTTTGCAGGTTTAACATGGAGTTGGGCCATTGGTGATAGGGAGATACGGGGCAGAGATGTGCATCATGGGTGTGATGTACCAGCACACCAGCAAAGCTGGACTTCATGTCCCCATGGTGGCTGGTGCTGCCCAGCTGGGACAAGGAGATGTGATAGGATGGCCAGGCAATGGAGATTGGTATAGTCAGAGTCATCCAGAGGAATGTGAGCAGGGTTGTGCAGTGGCTGTAGGCAAGGGGAGAACATGCAAAAGGCAGAAAGAGGCAGAAGCGATTGAAAATAAACATGAAGTAGAAGGTGAGGGGAAGTGCTGTTGTGACCCACAGCCCTGGGCGCTGCAGGAGTCTGTCTTCAGTGGGTAGAATTTACCACAGTTCTGCCTGGCAGCTGGGTCCTGCTTTGGTGACCCTGCCTGCTGCTGCAGCCACCAGGTGCTGGCTTGCTTAGCCCCCACCACCTCCTGCTTCTGATCCTCTTTTTCCTCTCTGGTTGTTCTGGAGCAGCAGCTTTGTCTGGGGTGTCCCTCACGGCTCTGGACTGGAGGGCAGCCCCACAGGTCTGCTTTCCATTGTGTGCTGCTGAGCAAGGAGAGGAAAAGGGAATCATTTTGGGAGCAGCAATACTTCATCCAGATGCATCCAATGGCCTTTCACAAAGGAGGGATGTTGAGGCTTCTCCTGAGCTGGATGCAGGACAGATGAATCCTCAGAAAGAGCCTCACTGAGTCCATCGTGGCCGATCCTGCCTCAGCATCCCCTCCCACTGGTGCCTCCTGTTGCTGATGCTGGTGTTGTGCGCGAGTGGTTGAACATTTGCTCTCCTGTTGCTCCTCATGCCTTCCACTGCGGTGGTGGTCGGGGTTGAGAAGTGGCGGCAAAAACATCTTTGGTCCTAGAGGAGTGAATGTTTTCCACTTTGGTTTAATAGTTCCTCTCTGCTCTCCGCCCCAGTCTGAACCTGTTTGGTTTTGTGGGGCAGGCTCAGTTCAGGTGATGGTTTAGGAACAACCCCAGATGAGGAGTGAAAGGTGCTTTGATCTGATGATCCTTTTTCTCTCCTCACAATCTGCCATGATCACATTGCCCAGGGCCCTGGGGACAGTGTGCTGCAGCGAGGTGAGCTCTTCACCACATTCTGCTGCCTGCTCCTGCCCTCGACCCGTTGTCCTACTCTTGGCAACTGGTATGGCCACAGTTCTCCCTTGCAGTCCTTTCTTGCAAGGATGCTCTGGAACTTGTTCAGATAAATCAAAGCAGATACAATGAATAATGAGAACGTTCACCTAAAACACGGTCTTGACCTTCCTCTCCAAAAGCTGTGTCCCACCGTGGTGATGTGCAAAAACTGAACCATCTCTGAGCTTTCAGCTTTTTCGGAGTCTTTGTCCCATCACTGCCTGATGCTCCCCTTTGGGATACCCGTGCAGGGTGCCAGGTGCCCCTTAAAAAGCAATGAGGGCCCCCTCCTATTTGACTGCAGAACAAGCAGGGTGGCATCAGGAGAGTGATGCAGTTCACCTTCTTCTCTTTATTACAATTACGATTCAACTCTTTTCTTTCCAGCCTGTGAGGGTGATGGGGCTGGACTGTCTTGCTGGAGCTGGGTTTAGAGGGATTTGGCTGACTGTTAACGCAGCAACACTCCCCACAGTGAAAGAAGAGGCCAGGGCTGAGTGGAGATGCAGTGAGTAATCATTTCCAGCTCCCCAGGCTGCACTGCAATTTAATTGTACAAAAAGCTTAAAGCTGTAGGGAAACATTTCCTTAAAACCAGCTGACACATTTGGGCCAGAATATGGGTAGTCTTGTTCTCGTTGTTGTTGTTTTTAACGGGGAAGCGCCTACAGCCCAAGATACCAAATGGAGAGGCTGAGTGGGAGGCAGAGAGTCCCAGTTTGGGAACTCGAGGGCCAAAAATGAGATAATCTGGAAAACTGGAGGCCTGCAGCACCACTGACTTGGAATGAAGGAGCGTGTATGGGGAGACGACCGTGTCCCATCGCAGGGACGCTGCCTGATCTGGGATGCCATGTGCATGGCCACCTGCGCTAGGGAGGGGAATGGAGGGGACTGGGTGCTTTCTGCTTTCCCCTTCTGACCATGTGCCCTGTTCCTGTCCTTGCAGGCAGCTCGGTTCCTTCTGGGGTGATTCTGGGCACTGTGGCTGTCAGGAAGTGGTGGTGCTTCTGCTGCACATCTTTGCCCTCCAGGAATGCTGTTCCCAAGCTCATTACATTGTGTTCAGCTCTGGTCACGTTGGCGTTCTTTGTGTCTGTGTGGGCACAGTTCATGTGGATGCCATCAGGGTCTGTGTGGGTGCTGCAGCCTCAGTATAGCCAGCCAGAGGTAGTCACATGAAGAATTCATTTGCCCTGTTGGCAGTCCCTGAGGGCCCATAGGAAAAGCAGTGATCTCCCCAGTGGAGATTCATTATACGAAGGAGTAGTTTCCCATAGGAAACATTACAGTTCCAACTTCCCTTCCCTGCCCCATGTCCTTTGAGACAAAGAGGGGCAAACCTAATGGATGCTATGCTGCAGAATCCTCCTGGTGCTGTGCTGAGCAACCTGACAGGTCTCTTCCATGGCTAGGTTGGGTCTGTGGGCTTGGTTGTGCATCCATGGCACTGCTTCCTGAAGCTTGCAGGAAGCATCTCAAACTGAACTTGTCTCTGTAGAGGCCAAAGCCCCCTTTTTGCAGCAGAAGGTGATGAGCTGCAGGCTGATGGGGTCTGTGCTGGGGTGAGGAGGAGGACCCTCCTGGCTCTGCACCTCCATCCATGCAGCCTGGGGCAGCCACTGAGCAGCAAGGTGCCTCTGCTGCCCTGAGAGCACAAGAGCGCACTCCTGCCTGCTGTTGGATTTATGTACGGGTAAGTGATGCTGGAAGATGATGGGAGATGCAGCCCTGGCTGAGGGTGGCGTGTATGAGCCAGACCCAAGGGTTTCTCTGTTTATCTTGTGGTATTTGCATGTCTGGAGCCCATGGCAGTCGTGCTGAGGAGCATGCTCCCCGCCCATCAACTCCTTTGGCATCCTCAAGCATTCTCACATTTAGTTTAATCATCCTGCAGGCTGATAAGGCAAATAAAATCTGTTATCTTGACAGAGATAAAACAAAGAGTTTGCTTTGATCTCCTGCAGTAAGACCTGGCCACTCTTTTTGTGACTTCTCAGCTGTCTGCCATGGGAGGGAAGCGATGGCAATGGTGATGAACCTTCTGCAGCTAAGAAATCATTTTCTTCTAAACTATTTCTAGTCCTCTGTCCCTGCCTGAGTGTTTCTGTTGGCCAGTGGTTGAAGGGACACCATAGGCTGGGTACAGTGCCAATTCTGTAAACTGTGTAAGAGGACTTGAGAAGCTAAATTGAGATTAGAGAGAGATAACTTTGTTTTGAGAAGATCAAACGTTGTTGTGAGCAAAGAAGATAACGTGACAGTGAGCCAGTTGTGTTCTTTACTCCTCCAGCAAACAAACAGGCACACAGACACTTTTGTATTGTCCAAGATGCTACAACGAAGCTGAAGTGAATGTGGCTATAAATGGAAGAAGCAGCTGGTCTTGGATTGCAGCCTGTGCTCAGACTTCTTTGAGCCCAGTTTTTCTTGCATCTGTTACAGGTTTTAAAGGAGGGACTTGGGGAGAAGGCTGCTGTCCTGCCGGTTAGTTGAAATTGGGCCATTCGTTTTGTCAGCCTTGTGAATGGGGCTCTGTGAAGAAGTTCCCTGGATTTCTGGAGGGTCACATGCATAAATACTTCACTCCTGAATGCTTTCATTTTATCTTAGCATGAAGACAGTAGTAGCCATATTGAGAGACAAAGCCGGACCGAAGGGTTTGGTCCAAACCATTTTGCAAACAACGAAACTTTGCAGATGTGTCTGCATTTATAAAAGGCAAATAATCCTAACAAGCCACCTAAGGTTGCTGGGCCAGCCCAGGAGTGCCAGCATGGGCATTTTCAGTTCCTTGGTTCCTCCTCGACTTGTGCTGTCTGTAGTTTCTTCTGCGTGGAAGCAGTGGGTTGGATTTTGCATAGCAGAGGCAGTTTGTACAGCAGGAATGAAGAATGACTGAAATGAAGCATCTTTCATCACCGAGTTCAAAGCTGGTTGAACCTCAGATTTACGTTTAGCTTTTCAACCCAGGAGATAGTGTCCAGGCTAAGTCTGAGTTGGGTGGTCCTACCAGCCCCTTGGTGTTCTCTGCATTCTGCGTCTGCAGAGGCTCTCTGTGGTGCAGCACTCGCATGGTCCCTGGCTGGTATTTCCAAGGGTCCAAAAACATTTAGTGGGAGCTGAGCTCCTGCCTCCTTTTGCTTCTCTGTGAATTCAACCTTTCCCTGTCAGTGAGCAAAACCTTTTGCAGGGAACGCTCCCAATGGATCCCTTCCACGTGGCTTCAGCCGTGTATACTACATGGTGTTCACCCGGTCTTGCTTGAGGTGTCTGCACTTGAACGAATCATCTGGATGTCTCCCTTAGGCTGGTGGGAATTGTGTCCTTGAAGGGTTTTTCTCTGCTGAATACAGAGAGCCCATGTAAGCAGTTCAGCTGGGGGTGTCTCCTGTTGGGGCAAATTTTATCCTCCTATATTATTTCCAGAGTCGAAAAGATGGAGGTGAAAAGGGATGCTGCAGCAGGACAGAACTGTGCAAGACACTAATTCCTTGTTACCAGTCGTGCTTGACAGCCCCCAGCAAACCTGGTCCCCTTGTGTCAGCTTGTTCTGCAAACAGGTCATTGTGGACAATTATTTACTTAAGAGTGAACGGCTCAGACTGTCTTTGATGCTTATCATAGTACTTAAAAGTTTTTATGATGGCTCTGTCTTTTCCCCTTCTCTTTCTCTCCTGCTGTGCATGGAGTGGGACAGACATTCCTTCCCTCTCTCAAAGCAAAGCTCGGTTTAGGGAGATCTCAAGGCAGGAAGATTAGATGGGAATCCAAAAGGATATGGTGATTGGGAGGAGAGGGCAGTGATAAAAGTTAATGATACATAAGCTGTTAAAAGGAGCTTTCCCCATTACAACTGTATGGTAGGACACAAGCCTTTTGTAGAGCTTTCAACTCCAGCCTGATTGCACCTGGGGTGTATTTTATGTGTGATGAGTAGATCTGGAGGGATGTTGCAGATATTGCCCTACCCAGCCCTGGCTGGAGCCCTTGCCTGTGTTTGCTTCCCCTGCATGTTATGACTCTGGATGTGAATTCTTATTTACTATCTGTGTTATTTGCTCTGATCTGGGAGTTGTGCTGCTTTCTGCTGAGGTGGAGTGACGGTGTCCTCTGAACCCCTCTATGCAGCTCTGGCACATGAAAGTACAGGATGAGTCCCTTGTTACAGTCTCAGGGGGTATGAATGCATGGCTAGTGCTATAACAGCATAGGGGTGCTGTCCTCCTTCGCACACGTGACAGACTTGGGGTGTTCACTGGCAACTCACTCCCATCTGTAGTGGAAGTAAGTTCAGGGACCTAGAGGCAGAAAACCACTGAGGAGATGACGAAAGGTTGGCTGGCAGAAGAGCTGGGTCAGGATCCTGCCTTTGCCGTTCACGTTCTCATTGTCCTGGGTGAATGTCCCTACCCACTCCAGTTTCTCCTTTTCTAACAAGGAGCTGGTGCATGTGGCAAGATGCTTCAGGTTCGGTCCTTGCATTGAGTCCTTTCTTCTTGGAGGTTCAGCTGGTGGTAAGAAAATTGCTGATCCTGGTCACAGGGATATAGAGTTGTGCAGGATGGGGGAAGCTGCTCTGTCCAGCTTACTGGAGTGGCTCTACAAAGAGAGAGCTCCTCAGCTGTCCACAAGGAGAGCGAGGGTATCAAATGGCTCCTATATCAAAACCATCTCCAGTCTGCTCTGCTCTTCAGTCTGCTTTCTCCTAAGTTTGAAAAACCTGTAGTTTGGAGGAGGGAAAAAAAGGATTTGGAAGGCAAAATCTGGATGTGTGGGGAGCAGATGTGGGGATGGATGCTGCCTCCTAATTCATGAGTGATGGAGGCTGCTGACGCTGAGGGAGGTGGAGCAGGCACTGTTAGGGTGTTTGCATGCTCTTTGCTTCATGTCCTCTTCCTCTGCCTCCATCTTGTGCAGATAGGAAGGAGAATAGAGATTACCTTGGAGTCCAGATTTGTCCTGGGAAAAAAGGAGTAGATCTGAGCAGCTTCTCTAATAAAACAATTGTTTAGACAAACTCTGGCTGAACTCGCTTCCTCCTGCAGCCCAGCGCGCAGATAAATGGGGTGGAAGTGGGAGGCCGAGTTCACAGGCTGCTGAGGCTCTCCTTGAGGTCACGCCACCCCCAAGATCCCCCGTCCACCCCTTTCGGTGGCCTTGGAGAGAAGATGAGAGGACACAGTTGAGTGCTGAGGATGATGCCCAGGCTTTAGGTAGTTCAATGCAGAGGAGATGTTGGCAAAGCAGCACATCAGTGCTGGGAGACTGGGGTGGTCCTGGAGGGCACCATTAGATCCATCATGGCTCATTGGCAGAGGATGGATTCTTCTGCTGCCTGTTGCTTTGTGGGGGGTGAATTTGCTCCAGCCATGATCTCTCCAGACCTGGGGTCCTGGCTGGGCAGAGCCATGCCCCAGTTTCATTATGTTTGTGCTGGAAATGAGGGAACAAGCAGGATGTGGGTGGGATGTGGCCACAGGAGAGGTGTTGTCATGCCCTGTGTGGCTCCTATGGAAGTCTCCAGGAATCAGATGAAATCTGAGATCCTGCCTTAATGCTTATGTTCCTCCCACTACCCCTTAGGGAAAAGGTCCTCTTTGCCCTACTTTGCGTAGTAAATACAAGTTTATTTACAGCCCCAAAACCCTTGCCCTGAGGCTGGGAGGTGAAGGGTTCCTGTGTGATCCTGAAGGAGCTCTGGGGTTTCCTCTCTGCTTTGTGGCTTCGGTTCCTGGGCAGAAAAGTCTTGCAAAGGAGCAGCTCTGTGGGTGGGAGCTCAGTGAAGCTGAGGCCTCTGAATGAGCTCTGGGGCTTGGCTTTATTTCCCTGTAGCAAGGACAGGCGTCCATGCATGTCACCTGGAGAAGAGCTGTGAGGAGATAACCAGTGCTCGTGTGTGACACGTGAAGCAGCCAGGGACAGCAGCAGGGGATGGGCTGCCATCCACCTCCCTCCCTCCTTGGTCCCAGCATCTCCCCACCGCCCATGTTTGCCTTGGACCCTGGGGGATTGGTTCTCTTTTCTCGTGTTGGGCTGAAGCATGGCCAGGGTCCTCCTCTCTGGAAAAGGGGCTCTCAGGGATGCTGCAGAGGTCTGGACCCTTCCTCTGCACACAGGACCTTATGTGGAGGAAGAAAGGACATGGCTGAGAGGGTGTTTGGATGGGACCGAGAGCATCTGGTTTTTCCACTTGGAGGAGTGGAAAGGGTCTCTTTGGGGCTGTTTCAGCCCATTTGTGGGACAGGCAGTCTATGAGATGCTTGTTTGAAGAATGAGCAAACCAAAGCTAACGTTTGGGCTCCCCTGCAAGAGCAAAGCTGGGAAAGCCTCAAATCATGGACTGCAGAGACAAGGGGGACGTGGCTGTGGCTTTGTGCTGGGGAGCAGTGCTGCATCCCTTGGGGGTACACAGAGAACATTGAGTTTATCCTTTTCCTTCTCGTTTTTACACATGCACAATTAATTTTTCTCTTATTGTCTGTGGCAGTATTTATTTTACTGCTCTGGGGCAGCAGGGACTGGAGAGAGGTTTCACAAACTGAGTTTTCCCTCTACAAACCCCTCCTGTGATCTCGCGCTTCCAGCTGCCAGCTTGGTGTTAAAACAGCTTGCATCCAGGCTGAAAGTATTTGAAGGGCAGAGCAATGCCTTGCAGGAAATGGCTTAAGCTTCCTGCTCCTAAGATGGTGTGAGTGTTAAAACAGAATAGGAGAAATATTAGACATCCTACATCCGGCACTGCAGAGGAGAGCGACCCTGGGGTGATGTGATGGAAAGCCTGGACCCCTCCAGCTGCCTGCGCCTGGCAGCTTCCTGCAGGATGAGGGGCCCTGAGAGTGCCCCCCGACCTCATCCCCTTGGCTTTGTAGGGGGAAATATGGGCAAATTGTTTCCTGCCCCACTGGGCATTGCTGTGTTTTGGTTTTGTGGGAAATGAGTGGGGAGAGCTGGTCAAAGGTGCGGGGCAAAATGTCAGTGGAGTGAGTTTCCAGCAGAAGATGAGAGCTGGGAAAGCACTGGGCTTGTTGCAATGTTTGCTGCCTGCTCATCTGCCACCTCCCAGCCTGAAGTGAAAGGCACTGAATGAAGTAGATGTTCAGGATCTGGGTTGGTCCCGTTTGTGTGGAGCTGGAGCGGGACCTTCTGCATCTGTCGGCGGAAACCACTTTGACTTTATTGGCTTAATCAGAGGCAATTTCAGTCTTCCAGCCCAGATGATTTCCCACTTCGTGCTGGCTGAGCACCATCTACCTGGCCAGGCAGGGAATAGCAGCTGGATGGCCAGGGCAGAGATGCTCAAGAAGAGAAATGAGAGGATTTGTGCGCAGGCAGCAACGAGGGGAGAGGGCAGTGGTTCTGTGGATCAGGGTGATCCTCGCTGAAGCTCTCTGATGGGTGCTGCATCTTCAGGCCTAATTCAGCCCACTGAGGGTTTTTGCCCTGTTATGGAAGGCACCTCCAAATCCCAGTTTGTTGGCTGGAGTATGGAGATTTAGATAGTTCCAATGGAAATGTTACCAGTTGGCTAAAAAATACTTGCGCCGTGTGGCTGGGAGCCCAAAGTTGCCGTGTAGAAAAGAGGCAGAGCAAGCAGGATATGGTTCAGAGCTGGTCTGAGTTCACTCACCCCGGCTTCCTCCTAACAGTCACTGGGAACCATAAAATTGCTCATAGTGGAAATGAGACCTCTCACACCCATGCTGGGACCTGAGCCACTTTGGGAGGCTTTGTTCCAGTCCTAGGAGCAGAAGCAGAGCATGTGGGTGCCCTCTTGGGCAGGCTTACCACGCATGGAGCATTATGCAGAGCTCTGAACATCCCCCTCTCTGGCTTTCCTCCTTGACCCTTTCTTTCCCTGCACCATTTCACATGGGAGCCTTGGTCTCTCTGCAGAGTGGATCAAGAGGGGTAAGTCCCATCCTCAGCAAGCAGCTCTGTGCCTGGGGAGGCGGGTAGCACTGATTGCTGATGCTCAGCATGGCACATAACCCCGCTGAACCCTCAGCAGCACAGCCTTTGTCGCCAGGGATTTGGCCAGGCACTCCCTGTTTGTTTTCCCAGATTTTCCATGGGGTGCTTTTCCCAGAAAAACCTTTGGCCAGCAAACCTGGGGGAGGGGAAGATGAGGCTGATTTAAATCTTCAAAGTAGCTACAGCTGGCTGAAAGCTGTGTTTGCAGCCCACTAACACTTCAGTGGTGCCCTCTGCTCTTGCACAACATGCTGGGGCTGGTTAAAGCTTGGGGAGTGTGTGTATGTGATCCAGCCCTGGTCCTGCCATTGCTTCCTGCAGGGCTGTGGGAGCAGGAATGGAGGGATGGGCTGGATGGGCTGCATTAGGGCTGCTGGACCAGCAGGGCAGATGCTGTGGCTGTTTTGGGGTATAAATACATTCATTTGCCTCAGAGCCATCCCCATTTGCCTACATGGTTGCAACACTGTGCAGGAACCAGCAGGGTGGTCATACACAATAGGGAAGGGATGAAAAGGATTTGCTGTCCCAAATGGAGCTGAGTTGAAACCCATTGCTGCCCTGCTCACCCTGTCCTGGAGCAAAGCCTCATGGATGGAGCTGGTGAAGCAGATATCCACACAGCATCCTTGGGTCCTCTGGGTGCCCTTGGGGAGGGCAGATGGGGCGGAATTAACTGGAAAAGGAAGCATTCTTCCACAGAAGTGTCCTGGAGCCCTTCAGGCATTTCAGCATCCCCAGCCTTTGCTGAGCAGCTGTGGTGTAAGTGTGGGTCCATAGGAAGGAGCAAATGCTGCTCTGTAAATTGCTGTGTGCTTGATTTATTTTTCTTCTTCTTGTTGGCTGACCCCAAGGGCCCCCTCCCAGCCCTTCGCTTTCTGTGACAGCATCCTGCACAGGATGAGCCCTCCTTCCCACGGCTCCCGCAGAGGGATGCAGAGCCCCAGGGCTGAAGCAGTGGGAGAGGCACGGAAAGGCTCTGTGTGGGGCAGAGGGCAGACCTGTACAAAGGTCTGTAGGGGAACCAAAGCTTATAATTCAGGTTGCTTGAAATCTGAAATGAATGAGCAATTTAGGGCCCAAGGAGTGAGTTTTAGCAAGTCTCTGTGAAATGCTGTGATCCTGCCTTGCCCACGTGTCTGCAGTGGGGTGAGTTGAGATGGGAGGGCAGGGATATCCATATCCATCATGCAGCTGATAGAGTGGGGCTGTGCTGGACCTGCCCGCTGCCCCAGAGGGCTAAACACAGCACCCAGCCCTCAAAAGGGCAAAGACCAAGAGAGCGTGGCCTGGCCAAGCTGTCACAGGTTGGTACTTGGTCCTCAACCACAAAACCTGTGGGATGGAAAGAGAAGAAATAGGTATTTTCATGCTTTGAATGTGCATTTTGGGTTCTTGTGCTTTAGGTTCTGTCTGTTTCCTGCTCCTGGCAACCCAGAGGGCTGTTAAAGTGGTTATTTTTGGGATGCTTTCCAGAATCTCTGGGATCTGTGTGCTGGGGCTCTAGGAAGAGTCTGGTGGGATGTGGCTGCTGGTCCCTGTTCACAGGGTGAAGGAAGGGTGCTGAGCTGTGGGGTTTTGGCTTTTCTGGTTGACACAGCAATACCTGGTGTATGACTGTTCTACTCCTAGATGGAGCCAATGTGCTCTGTGCATCATTTAGGTGAAGGTCTTTCCAGCAAATGAGTTGCCATGGCCATAAGAGAGCACTGGAGCATTATGGTGGCTTCCCCCAGCCCTGCGCTCCAGCAAAGTTGTTTCCTAAAATTCCCTCCCCTCGCCATGATGGAGCTGATTTATAATGGGGTTGGAGGAGCTGGAGTTGTCCACTGTCCTGGCAGGACGTGGCTTTCCTTGGGGGGAAGGCTTTCCCGCAGTGGGGTTTGAGGCACAGCTGGTTTTCCCATTGCTCTTCATCCAAAAATATCAGTTTGTATCGCTGCCCTTGCTTGAATGCTCCCAAACTCTGGATACGGGGGTCTGTTCTTGGAGCCCTCAGTGATGCTTTTCCTTTAGGACCAAAAACATGACTGATGGCTGGTGCCCCAAGAGTGCTCCTAGTCCTGTGGGGATGTGGGGGCACCTGGGCCCTGCGCAGTGTTCTCTGTTCTTGGCTACAAGAGGGTGTCAGAAACAAGTGCTGTATCCTGCAGAGCTGAAAACCTCAAACGGGGATGTGGCCTTTAAGAGAGTGAAGCCACTGCATTATCTGCAGATCATTGCTTGGGGAGGAGGGTGGCTCTGAGTGGAGCTTGGGTTGCTATGGGGCTTTCTGCTTTCATGAGGTGATGGGGCTCAGCTTGGTGGCCAGTTTGTGCTGCTCATGTTGAGATGAGGGTTTGAGAAGCTGGTGGGCAGTGTGACACTGGTGCATCAGAGCCAGGGATGCGTATTGCTGTGAGTCAGCAGCTGCTGCCTCCTCTCCTTGGGTACTCATGGGGACCCAGCAGGACTTCCAGTGTGGAGCATCCCTTAACCACGTTCTCCAGTCCTTGTAGGGAATGGAGACAAGGCTGGAGGGGGACACTTGGTGTCCTGCAGGTTTGTGTCCAGGAGAGTGATGATCTCGGTCTATGCATACGTAATGATCATAGAGTGATGGTGAGACCTGCCTGCAGGTGCTGGGAGTTTCATTCCCCACTTGATGTGATCATGGTGCAGGTCTGCTCCTAAACATCTCAAATATTGGTGCTTATATATATATATGCTGAAATCCCTTGAGGAATGTTGCAGCCTAATTGGAATTAGGTGCCTAAATTCCTTTTCAGATGAGTGCCTTGCCTCTTCTTAGCACTGCCCCATCATATGATGCTGGAACAGCATCAAACCCCAAGATGTGCCCTGCCATGGGGAATGGGGTGACGGGACCAGGTGGGATGAGGGAGGAAGCTGCTGGAAGTGGCATTATCAGTCTTTAGAGAGCCTAAGGGCCTGTCTTGATGTTGCGGTGATGCTGGAGAAGGTAACAGTAACCTCATGTTACAGTTACTTCTGTACTCAGTAGGAAGTGTTTCCTCTAACAGCAGATTAAGATTAGGACATCTCAGCTCCAGGACTGCCACCCCACCTTTCCTATTTCTCTCTCCAGCAATTAAGCAGCTTGAATCCATCCAGCCCATCATCCAAACTCCTCCTTAAGCTACAGGATGTCCTGTGAGATTACTGAGCGCTTGAATGAGGGGCTTTCTTGGCTTGGCAGAGGCTGAGCAGACCCCAGAGAGCTCCCGTGCTGGGGGAAGAGCCCGTTGCCAAGTCGTAGGAGGAATTCCCACGTTTCTGTTCCTTCCTGTTGGCTGCCAAACACTTGTCCTGTCCGCGAAAGCTTATGTATTTGGTTGGATTTGACCTTTGTGCAAGGAAGTGAGTAACAGAGATCTTTTACTTTTGGTTTCTGGGTGTAAATTCACGATTCAGCAATAGATTTGTATGCACATCACGATTCGGTGGTGGGAAAAGCTGGAGGAGAGACAGAGTGACTTCGCTTGGGTGAAGTCCTTTACAGCAGAACTGGAAGCCTGCAGAGCAGTTACCCTTCCTTCCTGCTCTAATGAACCCCTAAATCAGGCTTTCAGTGTCAGCCAGACTTTGCCATTTCAGTAGGAACAAAAAGGCAGCCTCATGGGATGTGGGATTTCTCACGCCCACAGGCCCTGCAGGTCCTGCCCGGACACATGGATGCACCCATGCTCCTGCCAGCAGCAGGCCTGCCTGACCCTGAAAGCAGGGAGCAGTGGAGTTTCGGGGAAGAGAAATGCTCCTTTTGGTTGCTTCTTGTCATGCCTACAGCAGAAACCACAGCTAGCACTATTTTTTCTTGCCCTGGACCCTCTTTTTGTTCTTTGGTTCATCTTCTGTGGTATGAGTCCAGCACTTGGGATTGCCACCAGTCATAACCAACAGCACCCAGTGCTGTCAAAGTGGTGTGTGAACCATGGCCTGGTCACCTCTGTGTTGTTAAGTATGAGGATGATCCAAACTTCAGCTCCAAGCTCCCAAACCCAGGCAGAGAAGAAAACAGAAAACCAGCAAGTTCTGAGACTGTGTGAATTTGTTTTCTGAGGACAGCAGCATGTGTGGGATCAGTCTGCAGCCAGGAAGAAACCATGCAAAGAAAGAGGTCTCTGAAATCCCATGGTGAGGGTTTTGGGCATCACGCAGTTCTGCCATGTTGAAGATGCTGCAGCAAATTCCCTCCTGATGTTACTTGCTGGTTGACCTCCTCTGTGCTCACAGAGCTGCAGGGAGACTTTGCCACAGCTTGCACAGTGATGTGGTCCCCCTCCTAGAGCAAGCATTGAGTTGTGCCACACAGGAGATGGCCAGATCACCGGGCTCAGATCCACAAGCCATGAACAGATGCATCCCATCACCTGGCATCCCAAGTGAGCCAGGAGCCTGTTTGACGTCAGCCATATGGCAGGACACTGTGTGGCCTCCACCAAGCTGGAATAACCCCATCTCCAACTTGATAGGATTTGGTTTTAATTAAGCAGACACCCATGTAGGTGACCCTGGGGCACTCCTCCCATCAGGCAGCCCCATAGGGGTGGGGAGGAGCTGCTGATTGAGGCACTTGGTTGCTTTAGAGTGGGATTGCAATGGTCCCCTGGGAAAGCAGTGTGGAGAAGTTGAACCTTTTGTAAGGGTTTGCTGTTCCTCTACCAGCAATTCCTTCCTGGAGCTGAAGCTCCAGGGGAGCAGAAGAGGCAGGGGCAAAACTGAAGTCTTTTTTTGGCTGTGAACAAGTGGAAGTCAGAGGTTTGTGACCCACTGAAGAACAGGAATTGGTAATTGCTTCCAAAATGACAAGCTGTTGACTGGAAGAAGTGCAGGCCTATGGCTTTGCAACCAGCCCAGGGTTATGACCGGTGCCATAACCCCACAGGCTTTGTTTGCATATCTGAGTAAGTCTCTGCTCTTCCATTAGTGCCTCCTCTTAGCACTCCTCGAAAATTGCCACAAAAATTCCATCTTGGTGCAATTTAGGATATGCTTCAGCCTGCCCTGAGAACATCTGCTATCTGTGCATCGGGTGATATTAATCACAGCGTGAACGTGGCCAAGTGTTAGACAGCAGAGCCTTCCCACCTCCCCTCTGCGCATGAAGGCTGGTTCAGTGTTCCAGCAATAAAATGAACCCGGCAGCCCGGGCAGGCGGGGATCTGGCAGGAACAACGGCTGTGTGGGATGAAGGGCTGAAGAACACCCTTAAGTGGGCCAAGAACCCGTGTAGTCCTATGACTCTTTGAAATCCCTGCGGTGTTTGAAGCTGTTTTCTAGTCCTGCTCATCTCCTGAATCCATGGTTGTTCCTGCTGCGTCTGCAACTGCTCCCTCTGCCCCGGTGCTTTGTGCTGAGGCAGTTTTGGGTGTAAATGCTGCTCTGTGTTTCCAGGAAGGTAAACACCCCTCGCTTGCCCTGCTTTGCTGTGGAGGTATCAAACTGCAAAGGGGTAAAGATGTTGTTTCTGTTGTGCAGATGGAGGAAAGGAGTTGCAGAGGCTGCTGAGAAATGCGCATGAATCTGCTTGCTGGGAGGGTGCTTGTGTTTCAGTGTGGTTTAGCTCCAGGACGGGGCTTTCTTTAATGTTGGACAACGGGACTGGCACAGGGAATGGTTTTACTCCTCTTTTCCTTGGGTGACCACATGGCACACAGTGGGCAAACCCCCATCATCACCATGCTCTTCCCATTGCCCCCAAAGGAAAGCCCCAGGTTCCTCAGCTTGTGGCTGGGTTTTTTAAAGCAAGCAACAGAACCAAAGAAGACAGAAAATAATCAAAGCTCTGTCTCCAGTGCAGTTGGCTCCTTAACCACCGAGGCTGCCCTGCTTCCAAGAGAGGCAGCCCCAGCTCTGCTGCATGGGAGGGAGGGATGGGGGAGCGGATAACTCTTGTGTGGTGCCTTTGATGTTGAAGGCTTTTACCCACGTTACTGAGGGAGAAACTCAAGTGCTTTTCATGTCTGGTGATGCGGGAGGCAGGGAGCCAGGAGGGATTTGCTTTGTGAGACCTTTACAAAGGGGTTTGAGCAGAGCTTTGCAGAAGCTGAGGGACACTTGCTGAGGTGGTGCCTGAAGTAGGTGCTGAAGCACTCTTGCCTCTTGCAGGCACTGGGCAGCATCTGTGGTCCTTCTCATAATCCTTAACTAAGTCTGAGCACTCCTCAGCCTTGGGGAATAAAAAGTTGTGCTGCGGTCTCCACGGCCAGACCAGAGGGGAGTTGTGGAGCGGGCAGGCTGGAGCCCTGGCTGTGCAGTGAGTGCAAGGGGAGCTGAAGGGTAACAGGGCCAAAAAGAGCAGTGGCTCAGCAAGGGGAAAATACCAGGGGCATGATGCAGGCATGATGCAGGCATCGATGCAGGGGAATGCTTTGCCAGGGCCTGTGCTGTGGGAGGAGGCAGAGCCCACTGTGCTGCCCGCTCAGGCTCGCCTGGGATGGGGATGTGCTGGGCTGTGTCTTAGGCAAGGAGTGGGAGAGGAGAGTCACAGCAGGCAGTGCTGGGTCCTGGGGATGAAAAGGAGTGGCAGCAACCCCGATGTGACCGAGGCAATGGGAGGTCCCTGGCGTGGCAGCTCCCAGTGAGCTGGGACCTCATTGCAGGCAGGCTGCCCTCACCCAGCTCCCACAGCCAAGAGGGACCCTGGTTGCTGGGGGTGCCAGGTAAGGGTGCAAGTGCTGCCTGTGGAAGGGCCTGTACTGGATTGGGGAGCCCTGTCCCAGCCAGCGGGGATTGGTTGTGGTTGTCTGCATCTGTACAGGCTGTGGGGAGGGGCTGCTGCAGCCTCTCCTGCCTGGCAGCATGGGGCCCTATCAGCTTCATTGACTGCATTGAAGGTGCTCTGGTGTTACTTCCCCTGGAAAACACATTTCTGTGGCACTGTGGGGAGCATATCTGCTAATGTAAAGGAGATCTGACACCTTGTTTTCTGCTCTGGAAGTTGGTTGTGAACTGGTGACTGATGGGGAGGGAACTGCCTGGTGTTTGATGGTCCCTTGTCCTGGCAAGCAATGGGGAAAGCCCATCTTCTGAGCATCCTTGTGAGCACTGGTGCATGGTGTGGGGCACCAGGCCAAGGACGCAGCAGGGGATTCCTCCTCTCCCTGGCCCTTTTCTGTAGGTCTCAGTGTTCATGTGGAAAGTGCTCCCCAAAAGCAGCCTCCTCTTCTGCCCTCCTCTCACCCACCCAGCCCCAGTGCACACACAGCAGCCCCAAAGCTGAGCTCACCCTGGGCATGCAGCAATCCCAAACCTGAGCTGCACCCTATGCCCAGGTAATGCATCTGCATGCACAGGGGATGTGCTGTGGGTATGCAGGAGGCACCTGAAGCCCTGGGGACACCCTACACCCCCCAAAAAAGAAGGCAGGTGATGAGGGATGAAGGCAGCTGCCTGCCAGGGGCGATCCGAGTGAGATGCCCGGGCTTTGGGCTCTTGCCCCCGGCATCCCAGCCATCACCGTAGGGGGGAGGTCCGGCCGCTTGCTGTCCCCAGCGGGTCCCCACGCGTGGGGCAGCCCCCAAGGCGCCTCCCCCCGCCCTCGGAGCGTCTCCCGCTTCTTTCCTCTTTAATTGGCTCTTTTGAACCAACCGCGTCCAACCCCTCCCTCCGCCCGCCGCCGCCGGCCCCTGCTCCGCGCTGCTGCTGCGGCCGCCGGGTGAGTGCGGGGGGAGCGGGCGGTGCTGGGGCCGGGGCTCGGCGGCGCTCCGCGGGGCCGGCACCGGGGCACGCCGCGCTTCGGCCTCCGGTGGGTGCGGGCGGAAGCGGTTCTCTTCTTTTCTGTGTGTTCTATCCTTCTGTTCAGTCTGGAGAAGAGAAGGCTCAGGGGGGACCCGATCGCTCCCCGCAGCTGCCTAACGGGAGGATGGAGTGAGGTGGGGTCGGTCTCTTCTCCCACGTAACAAGCGGTAGGACAAGAGGAAGCGGCCTCAAGCTGTGCCAAGGGAGGTTTAGACTGGATGTTTTACGCTGCTGTTAGGGATGTGCTGGCTGAGGGTACTGGTTCCCTGGTGCTGATGACTGTTGGTTACTTTGACTGAAACCCCTGCGAGATAGGGGGGCCTGAGCAGGGTGATGGGAGATTTGCATGTGCAGGCAGTGCACGATTGAGCTTTGGGTTTGAGATGGCTGATGGCTAAAATCCCATCCTGTAACACAAAAGCAAGTGTTGCACCTGAGCACCGCTGCCCCATCCAGGTGTGATTCCAGACTGTAGGATACAGCATCCAACAGGAGTACAGCCATTCAGGTTGTGTACCTTGCTTACAGCCTGCTGTAAGGGTGTCCTGAGTACAGATAAGGACACGTTGGGATAGAAAAGATGTGCGGAGCACATGGGGGACTGCGATAGCCCTGGGAGTTGTGACCCCTTCCATGCTTTTGTAGTTGCAGTCCATGATTTTCCATGTTGAGAGCAAAATACCTGTGTGGCTGTGGGGCTTGTGGGTGGCTCAGTTGTGGTGTACTGAGTGTGTTTGACCTCACAGCCATTAAGCACATGTGTTCTCACTAATATATGCTAGCCATAGCTTGAGGTATGTAGATGTGGCATTTAGCGACTTGGTGGCTAATAACCCAGCAGCAGCAGTTCCTGGACACCTCTCCATGGGGAATCTGGACTTCCCCTCTCTGAGCACAGTGGAATTTTTATAGCCTTTGGTTTTAAATGCTGTGATTTCTGTATGGCTGTGATGCCACATCCAGCCCTGTCAAAGCTGCGCTGGGTTCCCAGAGAAGCTGTGGCTGCCCCATCCCTGACAGAGTTCAAGGCCAGGTTGGACACAGGGACTTGGAGCAAGCTGCTCTAGTGGAAGGTGTCCCTGCCCATGGCAGGGGTTG
>WYDI02032186.1:0-82108 GCA_009867235.2 Psittacus erithacus
CAAGGCCAGGTTGGACAGAGCCTCGGGTGACATGGTTTAGTGTGAGGTGTCCCTGCCCATGGCAGGGGGGTTGGAACGAGATGATCTTAAGGTCCTTTCCAACCCTAACTATTCTATAATTCTATGATTCTATCTGATAACACCTTTCTGGAAATCTTTAGACTTTTTTATGCTCCGTAATCAACTAAATGTTTAATCAACTCCATAATCAACTAAAATGTTTAATAATCTTTCGATCAGAATAGCAGAAGAGTGCAATTATTGTGTGGTTGCATGTTTATCTTTTCAAAAGTAAAATATTAAGTGCCTCAGCAAAATGTATCAAAGCAAACACCTGAGGGGAGAAAATATGAAAGGAACAGTCTACAGCATTTTCTTGGTTTTCTTTCATTAATAAATATCACCAATAAAAAAACTCTGTAAGTGCTTAATTTGCATTCTTAGGTCATGTACCCTAATTTTCAATTCTGTTTCACTACAGACTTCACCTAGCGGTCATCGCAGTTCATACTAAATCATTACAAGGCTATTGCTCCAATACAGAAACTATGAAAAGCAAGGGACTAGAACTTGTTAAGCCTATCAAAACTGGAAACACTTTATCTTGGAGTCCCTTACCATAGGTCAGAGGGGACACCACAGGTCCCTGAACTGAAACATTTCATACCATACTCTGAAAAATTAAAAATGCTAATTCTTTCTGCAGATTCCAACTCCAATACATTTTTTACCATGATCAGTCACTATATTGTTTGACTTATCCCATCTTCAGACTGTTGATTCTAAGGCAAATATTGATTTTAATTTCAAACAATGGGTCTTGTTACTGCTTCCCAACCTATATTCCATGTACTACTATTGGTCTGGGACTGTGGTCCATAGAAGGAAATAAATACACAAAGATCCATTTTTTAGCCATTCAGCTCTATATGACATGCAGTTCATGACAGCAAGAAAATATGTTTGCAAACTCACAAAAAAATCAAAGAACAAGATGACTCCATCCCAAACTCATCCCAAGTTTCATGAGCTTTTTCAGTATATCTGTATGCAGTGAGTACATGCCAGAATTCAGAACTGCCTGTCTTTGTTTTCACTTTACCTACTTTTCTAGAATTACTCAGCTACACTAAATGATTCGTGTAGTTATACAGTCTTAAAGTCCTCTACTTTAAACTCTCACAGATGTTCCACTTTTTCAAAGTTACTATGTATCTAGCTGCTGGACACCTACTCTCTTCCCAAGCTAATTCATGAACTTATATTTTTCAATTATATATTTAATGAGCTCCAAAACAACTGGCTAAGAGAAATGAGGCGAATGCCTTAATAAAACCTTAGAAATACCAGCAGACCTCTTCCTAGTGCAGCTGAAACTAAACTGTATTTATTCTACAATTTTTTTAAGGATATGAAATAGGAAACTGTAACTCTTTTGGACAACACAAAACTTTTAAGATAGTTTTCTAATCGTAAATTACAACTCCATGAGATGGATAATATCACCACCATGTATTTAGGTAAACTACTCAACCCAACCATCAGTCAAATATTATATATCCATAAGCCTAATTCTGTTTCCAACTAGCTGTATTAACATGCATGTTTCATTTTCTACCATATTTGGGTAAACCTCTCATTGGTATAGTAGTTCACAAATTTACACAGGAACTGGATATTTTTGGGGATCAATTTCATTGACATTGCCAAATCAAATATCAATTGAAGTTGCTTTGGGAAAAATGTGTGATCCTCTTAATAAACAAAACAAAACTACTACTGAAATGGAAGAACGATTTACACCATTATAATAGCATCTACTATTTTCTACACAGGTTGGCCAAAAATAATATCAGTATTTCTTATGTATAATATTAACATTTTGCTTGTGGCTTGCAGGTATTATGGCACACAATTCATTATAATGCACGCATCATTCTATAAAAAATTAAGTATAGAGTATGAGTTATCTAGGAGTGTATAAGAAAACAACAGATTCCAAATTCATAAGCTGAATTGAAGAAAAATGCTGTATATTGCCTCTCAAAGCCAACAGACACAGCAGTTAGGAAAACTTCAGAAGAATGACTTAGTCACTTGGAAGTCTCCACCACTATACAAAACTTGCATAAAATATACAGTATAATGAAAAAGACTAAGTACATTATCCACATTACATGAAGAAAAATAAAAATAATGTCAGCTATATTTACACAATAAACAAAATCATTCTGTATTTATCTGCATGATTCCTAGAGTACCCAGCTAAACTTAGAATAAAAAATAAAAATCACTATCCTTTTATGAATGGATATTTTTCTTCTGCCCGAAGACATTATGCTAAAGCTAGAAAGCTTCAGATAGAAGATCTGACCTTTTAAAAAAAAACTTCTTTAAATAAAAAAGGCAGAGTAAAAAATCAAAGCAAAGTTGAAAGCGGAAATATTTTTTTCTAGTAAACTGTAACAGAAATTAGACAATAAACTGGAATTAAGGTCTCCAAATTTTGCCGGTGATGTGCACTCCTTGACAGAAGGAAATAATTCCTGTCAATTTATTTGTTTTAAAGGATTTTGAATTCTTTCTTTTCATAATTGATCATACTGCACTTTTTTTGTTCTTGTTAAAGCAATGAACTTAAAGGGTCTGAGTTTTCTAGCCTTGATCATTAACAAAACAGTGACGCTGCCTGCTTATCTATTAAATACGTAGGAATCCACTGCTACTTAAAACTGCTTCCACACTTCAAATTTATGAGAGTAAGTGTTCTTACAGTTATGTTCTATATGAAATTTCTGACACATTTACTGAACAGGTACAGTTTTTTCTGCATGCAATTTCTGAAAAGAATTTTTCAAAATGAGTATACATTACTAAACTACGTCAGCTACTGTATTCCTGTTCCTTGCGCTTGCAGAGTGAAAGTCATCCAGTTGACACAGCATTCTGAAGTACATTCTTAATTTTTTTAATCTTTTATAAAGAGAGATATGTCTAAGATTGTTGAAAACATGGCTGTAATATTTTGTCTAGGCAGAGCCCTGGTTGTGGGAGAAAAAGAAAGATCAGTCCAGAATAAGAGTTTGCTCACACTAATTCCAGTGCAAGGCTGGGGTCAAACACACAGCTAGTGGCAAATTTCACATTTACATATTCAATATAAAATTTGCTGTTGGCAAATATGACCTTAACATTTACTTTTCATGAATAGTCACACTAATCAACCACCAGCATATAAATGCTCATGAAAAATGAATACAAAATGGTCTTAAAGAGTTTGAAATCAAATTTTAATTCAAAATTTGAATAAATATTAACATACAAGCCTATTCCTATTTGTTCAGTTCTAAATTTTATCAACTTCACAATGACATAAAGAATAATTCTTGGACAAATCTGTATCTGAAGTAATGTTTTAGATCAATATATGCAGTTAACTCTGCTAAGCTTCTTGGCAGCTAAGGATCTAATCTCTGAGAAAGGCGTTTTAGCACTACAGGGAGTGTGCTCAGTGGTAAAAGTTTTCAGCTGGGAAGTGCATAAGAATATACTTTCAGTGGCAGACTTTCTACTGCAGAATAATTGTACTGCATCTAGCTGAAGTTGAGAAAATTAGTTTGCTCTCCATAATTATTTGTAAAAAAGAAAGCCTTCAATTTAATAAAATCCTTAAATTCATACTTTTAGGCAAATATATAGTTTGTTGGACTGAAATCCAACACAGTTATCCTGCAACATGAAATTTTCACAAATAACATTACCTCAACATTTTCAGAATCATTTTCATCAGCATCTAAATTTTAAGGGTCTTGGCAAAACTGAGTTTGGAGGTACTCACCGTGGATATTAATTAACTGTAGGACATTTACAGATATTTTGGAAAGAAAAGAGATTAACATAATTCCACAGAACTAGAATGAAAAAAAAAACCAAACTAATTTGTATTTCAGCACAACAATGAAAATGTGCTGACTTACAGCTTTAATATGTTTATAGCATGAAGTCTTCATGACTTTCGAAGTTAAGCATAAACCTGATAGGTTCATCCAAAATGATCAGACTACATATCACATTGCAAATCTTATTTTACCTTTTCTTATTTTCCTAATTAAGCAATAACCCCATGGAAATCCATTCTTGCCAGCAGTTAATTACCATTTGAGACTATAAAATCTTATAAACCCCACAATTTACAGATTATTATATATAGTGGATGTGTTTTCTGAAGAAAAAATTGCAACATCAACAATTAAAGAAAACCAAAATGCTTTGTAAAATTCTGTTACATTGCTGCTAGGTGAATATTTCAGAGCATCATGAATTCACAAACTACAGGCTTCACTTTTAGAAAGTCTAGGTCCCTCAAACCTTAATAGTTCTGTTTTTACAACATTCTGTGTGCTGTCAGTTTCTACAAAAATTCAGAAAATAAGCAAAACAGATCCTATGTAAATCAAAGCGACCTAAAAAAAATTTATACATAAAGATGATTCAAAAAGCACACTCCCATTTAGAAAACAGTTTTTCTGTTGAGATATAGGTATTTTGGGTTTGATACCTTCTGGGATATTAAAAGATGCAGTCATAGAAGTAAAAGTAAAAATTTAACTGTTGTGGTATTGCCAAATTCCAAAGCTCCCACTGTTTTAATTGGAAAAAAAAATAATACTTTGTCTCACAGATTTGTTGTTGACATTGTTGTGCAGGGGATTCATTTTACTCTAAAGCTTCACTTATCGATTGATGGAAAGATGCTTTATACAGTCTGTAAAACCTTGTAATCTTTCAGGTTGAAAGATGTTTAAATTAAATATTTTATCTGTTAGCATTCATTATGGTAAATGCTATCTCTCACCAACATTTCTCACTGGAATTAGTGATTCAGAAATCGTACATTACGACCTGAAGAGCACAGGGGATTTTGAATATGTTTTTTATTAGATTTTTCAAGTAAACATGACTGAACAAAAGATTTCAAAAAATCTTAAGATGATTGAGATGCTGTGAAGATTTTGGGAAACATCTGTTATTCCATTTATGTAAATAAATTATTCTCAGAATAGTATAAGAAGCAAAGGCGTTTCAGTATTTCAGAGAATCCAGAAATATCCTCAGTACTTTCTACAGCACACCAACATATTAAAATATGGAAGTTGTTTTTATGTAGAGCATTTCCTTTTAATGGATTAGCATAATTAGAACCTCTGAAATACTCTGAATCAGTACTGGCTTGACAAACGCATGTGAAGTGAAACAGAGCCGTGTACATTTGCTAGACCCCATTTAAAGATAGATGTAATTATCTTGGTAATGCCATGTCAGCCTTAGCAGGGGCTATTTCCCATTTTGATCAGAAAAGTTTTAACAGTACATGGAGGCAACGGCTCCTGCTGGTCTCTGCACTGAAATCTAAAGAACAGGAAGTCACTGTAATTTTTAATGTAGACATTCTTCCCTCTGTGATCACACATGCACCAGAATTTTTCTTGAGATCTGTGAATCTGTTACTACTGCAAGCTGTTATACTGGCCACAGTCTTGCAAAAGAGCTGATGGGAAATGTAGTACCAAACCGAACTTGTAGAAAGACATTGGTACTACCAGGGCAACAGGAAAAAAGTATACAGCTAGAAATAGGCCCAGTGCTGACAAACAGATACCAAAACACCAGTACCATACTGTACCATACTAGTGGTTGAGAAGTATGGGGTGGGCCATCTGGAAACCTCCATGCATCTGGCTGGAACAGTCCAACACTGGATACTATTGAAAAATATATAAAGTCCATTCTCCTTTCCTCTTCCTCCTCCACCGAACAAACTGCCAAAAGACAAAGACCCATTGTAGAGAAAAAAAAAAAAAAAAAAAGACCTAAAAATATGTACAGGTTTTAGACAACCCCTGGATAAAAGGTTCCTTCCTGGCACCCATCTGATTTCACTATAGCCAAAACAATGACAATTCTGAAGAGTTAAATCAGGTACTGTAACTGCTGGAAAAATGTCAGAAGACTGCGTGTGTGCACATTTGCACTTCTTTGAGCACACCTCTTTTTTCTGACTCCTTCTGGCTAGCTATATCAGCACGCATGCTCTATTTTGTCCAATATGCTCCCTTGGGCCCACGTCAAACCATAAGAAATAGAGAGATTGCTTTTCAGAAGTGAGTATTTGCTTTCAGTCTATATTACATCATTGTTATCTGTTTAAAGAAAATACAGTTGTTGTCAGTCAGGTAGCATATTCTAGTCTTTACAGGTAAATGAATTTTTGTTTAATAGTGATCAGGGAAGATAATTTTCATGTCTGTAGAAAGCTTCAGTTTTCCTACATTAAAGTAGAGAGGTTTTTCTGTATGTTTATTTCCTCTGCCTTTTGGAGGCTTTATGCCATTCTTGTCTAGTCATACAAGATTATTATGGGCTATTTAGTGCAACTAAAAAAAACCCCCTCAAATCCCTAGCTAAGGGGACTGTGCTTTTTCTAATATAAACCACACAGAAACAGAATAAAAATCACTGGGACTCTGGTGCTCTACTAGAAAGCCAGCCCCATTTTCTTATTTTTTAATTATTGTGAAGTATTGCATTTATGCACAGCAAAGAAAAAATTGAGTCCCAGTACCAAAGTCAAACTGAGATATAGCTCCACTAGTGGAAGATGCTATGAAGAATGAAATCTTTCAAAAAGTTCTGGAGGGTGAAACACATGGATGTACAAACAAATATGAAAATATTTGCATTTGCTTCCCAAAGAAGCAAAGAAACCTGACTCATTATAGTAAAATAGCAATGCAAACAAGGTCACAAACAAAGCATGTCTGATGGTACACACTTTAAATCCACTATTGCATGACAAAGGAGGAACCAATGGCAGTTATCTGAAGGATGCTGCACCATAACTGGTGATTTAATCTTTTACTCTATCCCACTAAACCCTAATGGCTTTTTACTTTGAGGACCATAACTATGTAATAAGGAAATAAAAATATTAGTCATATAGGCATGGTATTAGTCATGCTGGCATGTTCAACTATTAAAACTTGGTAGTACTGACGAGTATTTTTAAAATGACTAATATAGCTACAGGTATCTTGAGAAAAAGAAATGAAAATATAAATTAGGAAGACAAGCAATACATGAAGGTATTTTAAAAGTCTAACATCATAGGGCTTGAATAATTTCAAGTCTTTACTGAGTTTGATACAAAAAAAACCACCCTAAATCAAAAAAAAAACAACATAGCTAAAACCAGATTAGAAAAGCATCTGCATACATGTTAAAAATACTGCTTGAGGATATACCCTAATCCAAGGAATTTCCACCACACAGGAAAAAACAGCAAACTATTTACACTTGGCAAGTTCTTTTCTAATTAATGGACTCTTCTTTCAAATTAATGCTGAAATATTTGACAGATTGTAGTGGTTTAAGCCCAGCCACGCAGTCTCTCACCCACTCCTTCCCCTTCTTCCCTCAGCTCCTGGAGGAATGGGGAGGAGAATTGAAAGAATACAATTCCCACAGGTTGAGATAAGAACAGCCCAGTAACTAAGGTATAACACAAACCACTGCTGCTACCACCAATAATAATAATGACAAGGGAAATAATAAGAGAACAGAATACAATGGCTCACCACCTATTGGTACCCAGCCTCACCCCAGCAGTTATCTCCCTTCCAGGTAACTGCCAGTTACCTCCTGGGCATGACATGCTGTGGTATGGAATAACTCTTTGGTTAGTTTGGGTCAGGTGTCCTGTCTCTGCTTCTTCCCAGCTTTCCCTCCTCCTTGGCAGAGCATGAGGCTCAGAAAGTCCTTGGTCAGACTAAACATTACTGAGCAGCGACTAAAAGCATTGGTGTTATCAGCGCTGTTTCCAGGCCGAAAGTCAAAAACACAGCGCTTCACCAGCTACTAAGAAAGAGAAAAAATTACTGCTGCTGCTGAACCCAGGACACAGATTATTATTAGGTACGTATTTGATGAACAATAAAGATGTTCAGTAACAGATATTTTCATTAATTGCACCAGGGCAGTTAAAGTGACATTAGCCGTTTTGGTTTTTTTTTAAGCTAAGTCTCAAATAGCAAAGAGAAGCTGTATGGAAAAAGTAATAACTTGGCCTCTTCTTATGAAGGAAATAAGGGATTTAAAAAAAAAAAAACGAAAATTACATTTCTCTTTTAAATTCAGAAGTTACAAACTGCAGATCGATTATAGTCTTCTCTCAGAATGCTGTCTAAACATCCAATATTTAAAGTCGTCACTCAGTCTAGAGGGGAAAGGATTAGATGGCTGTGGTATGAGTTACACAGTACAGAATCTCTGCCACATAATCTAAGAAGGTGATAATCTGTATTTATAGGTTGCTGTTACCACTGTCACCAAACAGCACAATTTTAGTGTGGAAATCCTTATCTGTAGAGATCCTAAAGCACTTCATATAATTCAGGGAGCTAAATCTGATAATAGTCTAAGTCTCTATTTCACAATTAAGCAAAAAAAAAGAGAACATAAAACCATAATTTACCAAAAGACACATCTACAAAGTCAAGATGGACGGAGAATTCAGATCATATTGTCTCCAGTCCTATGTTGCAAATACATCATGCTTGTTCTTCTGCTTAAAACCATTTAGAAAAAAGATTACTTAAGCTATTTATAATGGGGTTTAAACATCAGTTTGAATGAAACCATAGTTTTAAAGCAAAAAAAAAAATAAACAATCAAGAATAAGAGTTTCATCAGCTGCACATGACTGTAGTTAAGCAACAAGCCACACACTGTCTGTTTCATAGAACATGTATGACTCATGGAGAGCTGGCACAGTTATGGCCCTGCCATAAATGCAGAGAGAACGGGAAGGCAAAAGATACAATCCAGTGTGTATGGACATCACATCAGGTCATTCTGCTGGAAAAAGATGTCATGTGCAAAATGCAGCAGATGGATGAATTGAAACACAGTGCTGCATATTGTAGCTAGTGCTACAAAAAATTCCTCCAAAGTCTAAATACCTGTGCTGTCTTGATACCTATCGACATACCTCTCCATAAGCTTTTCCTGTTGCTTTTCAAGGAATGCATGAATGCCACATTAACTGGCACACAGGAACTATTTTTCATCAGAAAACATTCCCTGAATTTTTCCCAAATAATAAATAACAAATTATTTCATATCCATAGTAATTTAATTCTATTTCATTTCCTAAGAGAACAGATACAAAAATCCAGACACCAGTGATATCTAACCATAGTTGTTGGTACTACCTGAGATGCTTTATTCACCACTTTATGAACAGAAGCATAATCTTAAACATATCAGAGTTAATTCGACTGAAATTTTTCCTTCTCCATGAGCCCCAGATGCTTTGGTGCACTATAACCCTGGAATCAGTAAAAACAGATACAACACAAGATTTTTGGTAGCACGGAACTGAGTTGACATGTACTCTCCCACTCCAACACACTCAGTACTAGCTCACGGGAACTAGCTCACAGGAGGGCCTCTGACATTCCCCCACAAGTTTGTCCATTGTCAGGTGGTTCTGGGCTAAATCCTTAACCACCAAAAATGTCCATGTCTGCTACAAGAACTGCATTATGTTGGTGATTGCCTATCTATCTTTGTTTTATGTTTCCACAATAAATGGAGGTAAGTGCTACAGTATATTAGTTTCAAGACTACAAATATATCAGTTTCAAGCCTTATGAAATGAACAATCATGTCCATTGTGAGCCCTTAAAAGCTAGGTGTGTGGATTGACAAGTTATTCATTGTTGGACCATTTTAATTAGCCTACGAGAAGCCTAAACTCAAAGGTTTGTTTACACATGATCCTAATTTAGCCTTTAAAAAGTCTTGCTGTAAAATGTAAAGGACAGTCTAGTAGGAAAAGAATAATTAAGAAATACAGAGTAGAAAGACCACAAACTCATGTAAATTAACAGATATAATGGATTCTTCTTACCTCTACATTCAAGTTCATATTGCTTTTTTGGAGTCAAATTGCCAGTATGATTTTGAGAGATATTTTTTAAGAGAACTGCCAGATTTCTTATTTTTTTTTTCCCCTCAAGTTCCTTTCATGATGATATGTTAACACAGAGAACATGGATTTATTTTACCATAGGAGAGAACTAAGACTGAAGCAGTGCTATGCTGTACCCCGATGAGAGTCTTTACAAGCCATGACAAGCAGCTGACATTCAGCCTTTGATAATAACCCATAATGTGCTTTCACAATATGAATAACATCTCACCTCTACAATCAGAAACCTAAGCTCAAAATTGATTCATCTAAAGCTGAAAAAAGAAAGAAGAAAAATCAGAAGGAAAGGTGCAGAGGAACAATAAGAATTGACTAAACCTACCTATACGTCTTAAAAGTCTTATCTGTCTATCTATATTTACCTATCTCTTTGTGAGATTCAGGCGATTATATATGTAATTCTTTAGCAAGAGAATCTGTTCATCATTGAATACTGTATCATCAGATCTAACAACCAATGGAAGACAATAAAGAACACAAAGGAGTGGCCACAAGTGTTAAGCCAACCAAGTTCACTCCATACTGGGGAAAGATTCTCCCTGCTATAAAACATGGCACTAATTTGATACAACTACTTGATTTTGAAATTCAAATAAATTTATATGCATCAGTAAAATATGGTGACATACGAGGGCGAACTAAACATCAGTATAAAACAACAGGCTGCAGTGGTTATGCCACAGGTCTTTTCATGCTATGAACATATGACATATGCTTAAAAAGTTTATGCAAGCAACAAGACGTTTTTGACCTAGAAAAAGAATCAATATTCATATGATGCACACTGCAGATAGATGGAAGTCTGAATTTTCTACAGGTATCTTCAGCTTTACACACTGAAAAAAAAATTCCATGCTGGTTTACAATGAACAAAACATTAAGACAACCCAAAACACTAATATATTCTCATATATGTTACCCGCTAAGTCTTAATTAGTTACAGAAAAAATCAGAAAGAAACAAACCTCTGAGCTCATGTACCTTACATTGCCATTTGAAAAATACCTAGACGCAATAAGTATTGAAAATCAAGTTTTGACTACTGTTCATCTCCTGCTGTGAGCAACTATGTTCCACAAGAATCCTATTTTCTCTATTACCTTCAGATTAGAATCACAGATCCTGTATTTGACAAAGACCCTACAAGACAGAAGTGCTAGGACAACTCAAACTGCAAGGGGCATGCTGCAGACAAAATCCCACCTAACTCCTGCAGGCAGACCAGTTGATGTACTTGTCCTTTACTTAGCACTATGACTAAACCAACTGATTACTGCACAAGGAATAATCACATCTGTCATTACCATAGCTGGCTTTGCAACAAACGTACTCCACAAATATCTATTTATGATAGTGAATGTTTCTAAAAAACCCCCCGATTATCAGAGTTCATTCACTTTGCTTCTTGTATTTCTTTTATATTTTATATTTCTAACTCCTCTGTGTATTTGAGTTTATAAAATGTCATATGGACATTTTATCTTATTTAAATATTGCTCAATATTTACTATTAATTTTTAAAAATTATTCTTAGAATAAAGATTTATCTGCTTCTAAACTCCTGAAACACTTGCACATAAACAAATGCACATCTAAAACTGGTAAGATACACTTTTTTTTTCTATTATTCAGAGAAAATTATCTATATGGAGTTTGAGAACCAGATTATGTTGGACAAAAAAGGTATAAAACAAAATTTAACATGATAGCACTTGCTACCCTGTCAATATGCACCTTTTGGCTTTTCCAAAATCTCTTCAGTCTGATCATAAATAGCCAACAGATTTATGTGTAATTGTAATGGTTCAGAGACTGACTCAGAAAAAAAGAAAAAAAAAAATCCTCGTGTTCTTACCAGTTTTCAATATGTCTTTGAGTGAGCAAGTCTACACATTTTTTTTTTCCTCATGTCTTGAAACTCCAACAGCCTATTGAAATCCCATTGAGAGACTTACCCTATTAATGCACATTAAACCAAATAACTGTGGTAAGCTTATAAAAGATTAAAAGCTGATCATTGTTGCACAGCCAAAACTTAAAAGTACTATAAATATTACTATTAGCCAGTGTACATGGAAGGTGGTATGATGAAGGCTCGGAAGAATGAAGCATGATTTGCAGCACAAATTTCCAACATGAAACCAGTGCACAGAAGCACTCTGAGGAATAGTGTAGTGACCTGCTCTTTCAGCCTGCACTAACTTGCTTGTCAGCACTTCATCTTTATTAATATTTATACCCGAATGCCATACGTTCAATGATCTGGTGTATAACGGAATGCTGTATGAAATCCAGCACACTTTCTTGGCAAAGTAAATTTTAGAAAAGTAACCTTTCAAATATAACATTACTACATTATTTTAAAAATATAGGTACAAATTATATGGAACTACGCAGAATTTAAAGATAATTTCTTTTTCAATATTCTCATTTCTGGCATTCTTTTCTGAAATACAGGTCTTCCTACTTCTGAAAGCACTAAAAAAAGAGTCAAATAAAACAAATGTACATGATACTTTTAGCAAAGCTGACTTGCCAAGGAAATCAGTCTGCCATAAAGCTCTCAAATACACACAGCTTCTCTAGAAGGAACCTCCTTAATACACTGTTATTTTAAACCTACATTGATATCTGCTTAACTGAAGGACAAGAGCACCCTGATAAGTAACAGGCAGAGAATTAAAGGCAGATGAATTGTTTTGTTTCATTTTTTAACTGGGATTAAAACCAACCAATCTGCAAATCTCCAACATAGTGCAAATTACAGCTTTTGAAATTAAAATGACCACACACGATCAGAAAGGTGTAGCACTGCTGAAATTTGATAGCTATAAGCCAGAAGAAGAAATGTTGGAATATGTACAGCTAAAATCTGCATAAAAAAATAACCACCTTTAAAGCAGAAAAGCCTGAGAACAGCAATTACATCAAACTTAGGAAGAAAAGACTGCATTAAGATCTTAGCTTCTTGCCATGCTAGAAGGTACAGACATATTTGTTTAGAAATAACAATAATGCAGCTGATACCAGCAGACTGAAATTAGTGTGCACCACCATCTCAATCACTACAAAAGAAAAAAAAGTAGAAAAAAACCCCCGAAATGCTCACCACTTCTTCATGTCTGCATTTTCTCACATTAATTCCATTTATCTGTTATTAAAAAGATAAAGAAAAGACTTACTCTACATTTCATAAGTACATATTTCATTTCACTTTTCTAGAAAAATATAAACAAAAGAACTTGCAATTTTACTCACCTGTAGAATTGCATCTCCTATAAAAAGCAAACCTGAAAGTTCAGCTGAAAACAGAAAGCATATTTTTTACTCATTTTGTAGAAGGTATCCTACATTTTGTGTACATGTATTCCTATTTAATGCTTTTACATAATCTCTTAAAAATTTAAACAAAACCCTAACAAAATACCCAACAACTTCCAAATAAATTATTTGGATGTCTGTTTTTCTTTTAAATCCCAAAATACTGGCATATCAGTGTTACCGAGCCCAATATAAGACTATGAAACATCTTCCATCAGTCATTAACACATTTCAGGCCATTATGGTGAGGTATGGCATACTTTTTCTAATAGAAAATGACTGCAGGACTATGTCCTATTTGCCTGCGAGAGACCATTTCTCATAGACTCCAAGGAAAAAGCAACATGGAGACTCCAGAGCTACATATGAATGACAAATTTAACTTGTAAGCTTTTACCAAAGATACCTTAGAGCCTGCACTTTTGGTAAACTCTGTGGAAATTTATGCTGGATAACACTTTATATGCTGAAATGCTAGACAATCAGTATATTGTATAAAATCACCAGCCAAACTGAGTTTTATTTTTAAAACAAATCTATACCTTATAAATCACAAAGGAATTTATAAAATCTAATTTTAAAGTTGTAATTTTAAAATATTGTGTTGTGTTACAGAGCTATCTAATGCAAATATACTGTAGAAATACAGAAGAAATATAACAAGATTATTTAAGTGTCTATAAAGAAATAAATAACCCATGAGAACTAAGGAATGTTAAGAGATTATATGGGACTATTTATCTATACTATCCCAAAACATCACAGAAGACACTTTCTAGGAAAGACTTTACTTGTATTTACTTGAGTTGTAAAACTGGAATCAATATTGACATAAATTATAATACTCCAATATGTGTTTGAAGGACTGTTCTTATTAACTATATGTAATGAAGGATGCTTAAATTATTAGAGGATTGACATTTTAATTTATTTTTTTATTTTTTCTTAAATAAAGGCATATCAATATTCGTCAGACAGCGGGCTTACATGTACTAACACTTCACATAAAACCTAATCTGCTAGCCTAAACTCCCTACATGCATCACTAGTTTTAATAATTGGATCAAATGCCACATTCTTTTTTAAAGGTCCAAAGAAAGAGCCGGAGTCAACAGGGAGGAGGGCAGAACCAAGCCTGCAGAATTTTGAGGTACAGCCTCTGGGTCAAACAGAATTTCTGTATCTGTATCCCTAGCACAGATGCATGGCATGATATCACAAGCCAGTTGTACAACAGATGTCCCTCAAAACTAGCTTTAAAAATCAGCAGTATTTTTATGAAAAGCAGTAATGGAGATTATATCAAGATGGGTATTGAGGTTAGAAAAAATGTAGCAGTGACTGCAGCAAAAATGACAGAAAACGTGTGCACTTTTGTGTGCTCAATTAAATTTCTTTTTTTATTTTTCTGCAGTCCTTAATAGCATTTTAATAGCTAGTGTAGGTAATATGTGCCACACTATTATGTATTACATTCTGAAATGTATACTGAAAAGAACAGAGTCACGAGTATAACTTCTTAAAATTAACCTTATTACCTTCCTTAGGGGCTCATTCCATGCTGCTCTATAGCCTCCCTACATACAACTTTCACGTCTGCCTTTCAGGGTTGGCTTCCACTTCTCAGTATCCTGATCCCCCTGTACCTCTCTTTCTCTGTTTGGGTGAATATGAGAATTTTTTTATGCTGGCACGTTTTAATTGTGCAGAATCAGGATCCTAAAATTACTGCATAACAGATGGAAGGAAATACTTCCAAGTTTGCGCTTCTGACCTTATACAAATGTACAACAATATACACAAACTTAATACAGACATTAAATACTCAATGCTAGTACTGTTTCACAACCTTCAACTCTCATCACTGCACACATCATGAGTTGTTTAACCTTTACCCATCTTCCTAGTACATATTACATCACTTCAGTAATTTCGAAACATTTCCAATCAAAAACAATACTTCAAAACCAATTTAGCATCAGCTCTGCTTGTATTAAAAATGAATCCTTATGCAGCACCAGCTTTTCTAGGTATGAGTTGCTGCAAAGGCTCAACACAGCACAGTATCTAATAATAACACAGGGGTATTATCAAGGTTCTGTCATTACCCACCCCTGTCCAAGTACTACCCTACTAACCAGTATAAAAAGACATGCATTCTCTTCTTGTGTTACCATGCTTTAACGGGCAAACATTTGATCTGCTACAGCTTCCTGGCAATAATCATTTGGAAATAAAAGCCACAAAAGTTAAATCTGCAAAGCATTTTTATTCTCTAAATATGCTATTATTTCTCTCCTTAAAAATAATACCTTACAAGAACTTTTTTTTTTTTTTTAAATCATGTAGAAGACTGCTTACAGAATATTGCAAATATAAATTATGTACTTTTTCAGAGAACAGTTCTGAGGATAGAGATCATAATAACACAGAGAGATAAAGCATTTGTTTAACACTTCCTGGAGAATCTCAAGACTTAATGCACTGAGTTACAAGGAGCACATCAAAACACAGTGTACTAATCTGACACCCACCTCTTTGTTCTTTGGAAATCTTAGAAATGACCACTGGAATATTATGTTCTGCTCCACCCTGAAAACAGAATAAATGGCAATTTTGTCAGTCACTAGGAGCAGCTCTTTTAAAATTAAGTTTACCCTTTCTCTACCTGCAGGTTTCAGAGAGACTGAGAAAATAATTATTCTGAAAAAAAAAAAAAAAAGCAAAACCAAAAAAAACCAAAACCCAAAACCAAACAACAACAACAACAACAAAAAATAATAACTCCAAAACTTGACTGGGATTCATTCCTTATTGCCTCTCATAAAGAAGTTCTCAGCTGCTATCATCAGCTCAGGAAGTGATTTGAATGTTGTCCAAACCTCTACAAGACTTGAAGAAAAAGAACATTAGTTCCTGTGAATTCTGGAGAGATTAATGTATGAAAGTGTGTCCTGCAAAAAGCAAAACGGACATTGCACTACAATGGCAGCCATGCTGTGATCAGTTTTCATGCTGGCAAGAAACAGGTAAACAAAAGCCCAAGAAAAGCAAGTTTAGACTTTTCATCTCAAAGGTAGCCTTTATATGTTTCTGTCCCTGCTACACAAGCACAAAGAGTGAGCAAAGCAGTGGAATAAGTAACAAGGAACCAAAAAGGAAACCTTAAGAAATGAAACAGTAGGTATTCAATAAATGGGGGGAAATAAAGGAAAGCTAGACAGTAATTTAACAGTTCAGCAGCAATTCAGTGCTGTTGCTTCATTCAGTTTATCCTGTGGGGCCTGGAAACATTTATGGTGCTTAAGAATAAAGTATTAAAAAGAAACCTGAAGTAAAAAGGAAACTCAAAGGAAGAGAAAGGCATATACACACAAAGATACAAATATTTCTTTTGTCTGTAAAGAATATCAACATGTAACCCTGAATGTAACCTGTGCAAATTCAGATCCTCAGAAATTACAGTCTGCCACACTGTTATTTTTCCTAGGAATCCTGGTTAAGAATTTGCTTACTCTTCTCTTTCAGAGAAAATAGCTGACCACCTATCTAGACAATGGATCTTTTCCAATGTTGTAAATTTTCGATCCCTCTAAATGTGGAAATGTAGTTACAATCTCAGACCAGGAGTCAAGTAATGTTGAGTAATGACGCTGAAGTTTTAAGGGCTCAGACCTCTAGGAGACTCTAACACCCATCTTTGTAATATAAATTTTCTTTGTCATTTCTCCTTAAGCAGGCATGGATGAGCCTGTGGAGGTGGTCCTCACAGAAAAGGCAGAGGAAGCTCTAATCACTGACAGCTGTTTAAGGGTCAGTGTCCTGGATGTTGGCCATTACTGATGGAAGGTCACCTGCATTTCCTTCCAAAGTGTTGCATGATACAGTTCTAAAGATTTTTTCTTAAGCCATTTTTTTATGTATGAGGGTTTTTTTCTGAAATTTTAGTAATGAAAAATATGGAACTAAAACTAGCAACTTTTACTGGCAAATGCTGGTTTTGTGTTTGGCTTCAAGTATAATAAGAAAATTACTATTTTGTTTTTCTAAGCAGAGGGAGTCTATAAAACCTTACAGCAATTGCTGGACTTCAGCATCCACAGACAATGTAGGTGATATTTTTATTTCATACTAAAAGGCAACATTTATTGAACTAACAAAAATAGCTTTAAGGTCTATTGGCACAATATGGCTAACATCTATGAGGATAATCTTCTGAACTGAAAAATGGGGACATTATACATGTTGCCTATTTGAAGCAGTCCATGTAAAGCTCTGAACTGCGTTCGAAGACTGTCTTAAAGAATACTAGTTGGTATAAGCCAAAACTGCACCAGGAATCACATACACAAGCCTTTAAAGATGAAAAGAAAAATTTTTAAACTAAAAGCTAGATGAATCATCTATTTAATTAAAGCTTTCTAGCCTTTATTTTATTTTTTATTGTTTCAATTTGAAACAAAGAGAAAATGTGTTAAAAAATATCACAGAATGAAGAGAAAAAGAATCATCTAAATATGTACATAAGGGTGAGCAGGACAAGTGCACATGCTTGCTTTACAGATTTTTTGATTGAGTCAAATTTTGAAAGTCATACTGAATATCAGCAGATATGAAATGCTATTCATCATTTAAAAAGAACAATCAAAACAGTCAGGAAAATGGCAGTGTACAGTGTCCTGGTAGTCAGAAGTCAGACTGTAACTGCAAACCTTAATTTATTTAATGAACTATCAATTTTATTGTCTATTTCCACAGACCTCTACACTCCAATTACTGAGAAACATGATGTTCTTTCAGAAGTCATATACTTAGCAGCTTCTTGTGTCAAATCACAAACGTGTCAGAGATGTGATAAATGACTGAAATACTACACTACACAATTTCTACATCTAACTCCATGGCTATTCCTTCACACAGAGAGGTTTATTACTGAGAGTTCTAAAGGGGCTTCAGAAATTAGAAAATAATTCCTTCTGACGAGTGAAAACCAGATCAGTTCTGTTTCAAATCCAATCGCACTTTTACAATTAATTTCAGTAAAATAAAGTACAGCAAAATACAAAAATGGGCTTTCTTTTGTTCTTTCACACCTTCAAAGAATGGATTATAAGCAATATTTTAAAGGGCTTAAGCTCAGATTTGTGTAAATCAATCTCACAAGCAGATTTTTTTAAAATGCTGAACGCCAAAACTAGACAAAATCGTACTGAAACACAAATATTTTACAGCGGCACTAATCACTGTACTGCTATAACTCACACATCAGATAAACTGCATCCCCTGATACACAGCACTTTAATAAAGTCTGTCCTCAGATAACTGCCATTTTCAAGTAACCATAGAGTAGCAAGACAAGAAGAATATGTGGTTTTGTGGGAAATAAGAGTTATGGAAACAAGGAGGAAAGGCCTCCTCACATCTACAAAAATAGTTACTTTTCTGTTTAAAACTAATAATAAATGTAAGTCCATTATTAAAGTTTAGGTATCTTCAAAAAACCCCTAAGTAACAAACTGTTACTCTCTGCAAGAGGAAGCATACCATGATTGGTACCTTTTAAAAAAAAAAACTAGCACTCTTCAGAATATTTGGAATTTAGATTGACATTTCATGACGTATCTAAAAAGTCAATTTCAGTAAGTCTTCATAAGTTTACTTACCAAACTACAAAGAGCAGTACTTTAAATTCCAGTTCTAAGTTGTTTCTTACTACTATCTTAAAATTATAGTAGCAGATTATAGTAATTATTGTATTTAGATTGTGTTGGCTATCCAACTGTTTGTCAATCTTTCTTTTTGAGAGTGTAGGATTACTAAAAATGGGATCAAGCAACAGAAGTTCCATGTTTATTGATTTTCTAAAAATAAATCATTAAAAATAAATAAATAATACTGTTTAATACACATAGAATTCTACTTGCCTATTCTACATCATCCGAGTAAGCTTGTTTCCTTTGCTGAGATATCTTTTCTATTTAATATATTTGTTGAAGGGATTCCATAACCTTCTTGTTAGTTATTCTAAAAATTAAAAAGAAATAATCTATTCAACTCTGAATTTAGGTAGCTTCACTTTTCCACTACTTAAGATTAATACTGATCAAAATATCTATGTAATAAAATAAATAATTTTAATTTAGAGCCTTTATTTGCAAATTCTATTGCAGCTGCTTCTAGTACACTTGATATTGGTGTTTTGTTTTGTTTTGTTTCCCTATGGAAACAAGATTTGTTTTCCTGTCTAGCCTGAATTAACAATCTGTTTTGGTACTTTTAAATTCTTTTGCAACTTCCAAGGATTTTCTGCAGAACAATGGACATTTTGCTCTAAAAATTTAAGAATATCTCACTCCACTAATTTAAGAAAGACCACCACACATTCACTATTTAATTTATATTTCTCAATGATATTTTATTTTCTACAATGTACCTGATACTTAAATAATATAATCTTGAATTTCTTAGCAATTTTAATTCTAAAAGATAACCCACTGTAATGTATACCTAAGAAATCAATTTTAGTGACTCTTCATGAGATTTGCTCTCCAAACCTCAAAAGTCCTTACTGTAACCAGTTATTTCATGGCATCAGTGAAATAAAACCTCAGTCAGACATATACTAAATTTTACACTGATATGCATTATTTCATCACTGTTTAGGTGAAATGTAACTTATATTAGGGGAAAATAACTTGTGAGATGATGACTAAACTTGCAAGAAACTTTGGCCACAAAACAGTAATTAGTTTTCCTTGAATAGAGGTCTTCAGTGGGTCAAGAGGATAATGACAACTGTACCAAGACATATTTTAATAACTAGTATTTCTATTCAGCAATATTCTTATCAAGGACAACACAAATGCACATTAATCCCTCTTTTGAGTCCCTTTTTAGAAGGTCAGCACTAGCATATGTTCACAGGAAAGTCTACACTTTCACTTCGTATGCATAATTTAAGCCTCTTTGCATTCATGTGAAATACACTTAGTTTTTCCATTGCTCTCTTGAGACTGAAGACTTCTGTATCTAGAAGATAGAATTAATGCTGTGTTGTCTACACTGAGATTCAAAACTAAGGAAAGGGCTTTAACTATGACAGGTTTTCAAAAGCATAGAGTTTGATGACAAAAATTATTAACCCTTCCCTCCTCCCTCAAAAAAGGACCACCTACACTTATATGTGTACCTAAGCCTTGCTGAAGAAAGTAAAAATGTGTAGCCTGATAAATTGCTACCTTTGGTTGATCAACAGCAAGATAAAGACGAAAAAGCAGTAACACTCTCTCCTACTAATGAATTGCAGTGAATTAATGTGGTATCCTTTGCAGGAGAATTGATGATGAACTTATTGGCTGTTCCATGTGTCTACTAGTGTAATTTAGCATTCATTAATACCATTTCAATTAGAGTTCTTTTGAACAAAAGGACAGTCTGTGTAGTTGCAAATACTTTCCAACTCTCCTATCAAATTTTATTACAGAGTTGCCCAGTTTAAATCTGAAGGGAATGTCCTTTACATTGCCTTCCATTCCACAGGGCAGTGTAGCTACTGGTTACTGATTGGACAGTAGCTTACATCCTATAATATGATTGTCCTCCTGTTTCTAGTCCTCTAAAATATGGTTTGTCCTCATTAAAAGTAACATTAACTATATATAAGGACACTTTTTGTGTAACAGGCAGTAATAGAAAAAAAAGAACCCAGAAACCCCATCCTACCTTTATACTTAATCCAAATCCTCCTACAGTCTGTCTCCTAATTGTTACTGTTCTTTCCTGAAAAAAAAAAAAGTTAGATTTAATGTTTTCTGCCATAACATCTATATTCACACTTTGAACAGTTGTTCCTGTGCTTTCTCCCTACATTGATTTTTCTTGTTTTAATAAACTTGTGAATTTCATAATGCGAAAATCCCATGAAACCTATGCCGCAGAGAAAAAAGACAAAGTCTGGAAAAAAAGCTGAGGTCCTGTCTCAGACTAAAACTCATTTGTTCAATTTATACCATACTAGCAATTACTGCAATGCAATAAGAACAGAACTGTAAAGTTTTAACAGTTAATGCACAACACATGCATTTCAGAGGTCTTAAACTTCCGTAGTCCGAAATTGGTCTCATATGCAGACTGAACAATACATGCTGAAGTACATAAACTGCAGTTCTTTAGGACATTTTCCAGTTTAGTCTAATCCAAAAGGAATACAGCTTGTGTGATCCAAGAACACTCAGTGATGTGAACCAACACATAAGTGCACATCATCCAGAAAATCATTTCAAAGCACAGTCCCGATCTAAATTAAAAAAACTAATACAGTCACAGCCACTGTTGATGTCATAGCTATGGTTTAAAAGTCATAAGCAATGATTTAAAGAATGTTGTTACAGATAGAATTATTTAAAGCAGCCCATTTTTTTACTTTTATTGCTCATTCTCAGTGTTCTTCTGTAAAAACTGTAGGCTAGTGTATCTCTTAGATATGAACATTTACAAAAAAGACTTCTTGGTTTTCTAGTTTGTCTTGTTGACTTTATTTCCAAAGATCATTTAGAATTAGTCAATTTGGTTAGCAGTAAAAAGCCTTAGTAGCAGATATTCCATATATCCATATACAAATACATGGAATATATGGAGGTTTTAATGTCCTCTATATGTGTTCTAGATCTTATAAATTATATATTGCATAATGTAAGTCTGAATATAAATTTTATGTGCATATATATTCATCTATTTCAGCATAATCAGCCAGTGCCAGTCAGATTTGAATGTCTCTCATCAGAAACATAGCAGTAACAGAAAGGAAGGAATATCCACACAGGTATTTTGTCCTCCTTACTTCATATACAGAAAGGAAAAGAAAGCATGTCAGGCTACCACATAAGAGTTCTGGAAACCTGAATCTGGGGGGAAATCAGTTGCTTTCTTTCTTTCTCAAATTTATTGATGAATTGAGTAACTGCAGACAGAGCAAGCATGAACTAGGTCTGTGTTTTGAATGGCAAGACAAAATGGGTTGCCTAAAATGAGACTTTCCATTTATTTATTTAGTCTAAAGCTTGTAAATGTTTACTCTAAGAAAGAGGTATATAATTCTGTTGTTAAATAGCCCAATGTTTCAACATTTTTTTTACATTTGAAATGCATGAAAAAATACACTTTTATATTTGTTACCCACTAATGAATGCATAACATAGCAATAGAGGGATATATGACTATCCTGTTTCATCTATGTGCTTCTGCACTGTGCAGAAGGACCAGAGGAGCCTCCACAGCTCCCAGCTCACACCATCTAGGAAGGAATTTTTGTAACAAAGCTCCCAGAAACCGGGTTCAGTCCACAAAGTTATTTCACTTCAGGCCACTACCTGTACTTATAAAACCTTTAGTCTGTCAGGAGGTTTCAGCCAGAGGTAATGCTGCAGGCAGTACATTCAGGATAAACCAATATAAGCCACAGCCCGATATGTGGTGTAAGCTAAGTTTACACAGACGAACATGAAATGCTCAGCTGTGGCTCCAGTGGTAGCTGTATTTTTCCTGTTAACTCCACCTCATTTTCAGCTCCAGCTTGTGTTGAGCATCTAGCTAAGAACATAAGCCTGACTTGCACATTCTAGTAAATGCATGCTAGTATTTTTGTTATACATGCCAAATCAAAAAGGAAATACTTGCATTACCTAAGAAGACACTGAATAATCAACTGGCTTGATGCACTACATTAACTATGAATGAAATAAAGAATATCACCCTTTACAATTAAATTTCAAATTAAGTGGTATGCTTAGTGAAAACCATAACTCTTCAGTAAAATTTGTAGTCCCTATGTGAGTAGTCACTGTAAAGTTTAAATTGCAACATATGAATATATTCTAAACTGGAGCTATGCTTTTAAAAAGCCTAATAAAAAGATGTCCTGCAGAATATTTCTATTCTTGCTTTTTCTTTTCAAAAACCAGTGTAAAAGCGTCAATAAAATATTACTTCTGGTTTTCACTTAAGTGAAGGCAGAGTCAAACCAGCCCTGAAAACTCTTGATTTGGAGACTTATGTGAGGTTACCAGTGATGTCTAACAGGAAACTAAACATTTTCCACTGGAGTTGAGAATTACATTTTAAGAGGAAGAAATGCATGCTTCAGAAATACTTCACTAGCATAGATGACTACTAAATAAACAAAACAGTAAAAGTAAGCAAGGGGAACAGAAAAAATTAAAGCAACTGTAATTTTCACACACAACAATTTATCAAGAAAGTTTCATCTAGTATTTTTTTTCTAAGACCTTTTCTAGCAGATATTAAATATTTCATGTCTGTAACTGAACTGAATTGAACTTTAAAAACATACTGCAAACTACAGCCACTTCAGTGATTATACGCAATGAAGGCACTGCACTGCATTTAACTTAGGCTAATTCAACACACTTCTCATTCTCATAATAAAGAATGACTTTGGTGTCTCTTTAATGTAAATACTTACATATGCTTCATAGCATAATAGCTAGCAATTACACACATGCAAACAATTAATGATCTTCAAAAATACAAATTAGAATTACATGAGCTCTATATTTCATTAGTAAACAAGCCTAGTCTGCAACTGCAAATCTTACATAAACAATATAATGAAAAAGCTTTTCCAGAACTGTCAGAAGCATCACACTTTTCATATACCTTTAAAAACTGTGATCCGTTGTCCTGGGTTCAGCAGTAGCAGTCATTATTTTTCTCCTTGGTAGCTGGTGCAGTGCTGTGTTTTTCACTTTCGGTCTGGGAACAGCGCTGATAACACTGATGTTTCTAGCTACTGCTTAGAATGTTTAGTCTGACCAAGGACTTTCTGAGCCTCAAGCTCTGCCAGGGAGGAGGGGAAGTCGGGGGAAGCAGAGACAGGACGCCTGATCCAAACTAGCCAAAGAGGTATTCCATACCACAACACGTCATGCCCAGGGTGTAACTGGGGGCAGTTACCCCGAAGGAGAGGACTGCTGGGGTGGGGCTGCGTACTGGTAGGTGATGAGCAGTTGTATTCTCTTCTCTTGTTATTTCCCTTGTCATTTTTTAGTATTGGTGGTAGCAGCAGTGGTTTGTGTTATACCTTAGTTACTGGACTGTTCTTATCTCAACCTGTGGGAGTTGTATTATTTCAGTTCTCCTCCCCATCCTTCCGGGAGCTGAGGGAGGAAGGGGGGGAAGTGAGTGAGAAACTGCATGGCTGGGCTAAAACCATGACATCCATAAAAAAAAAAAAATATATTCACTGGAGGTGAGTCAAAGCAGGAGCCCAAGATAGGTGATAATCTTCATCATCTATGTCCTCCATTCAGTAGAGAGACAGAACGTCAACAAATCCCTCCCTTAGAGTTGCAAAGTAATCTGAATTAGTATTTTGATGGCAGATACCAGCTTTGCAATGGTTTGCCAGAAAAGTCTTTATCCAACTAAGATTTTCTTTGTGACTTGCATGACTTGTATGTGACTTTTAGAATCATAGAATAGTTATGGTTGGAAAGGACCTTAAGATCGTCTAGTTCCAACCCCCCTGCCATGGGCAGGGACACCTCACACTAAACCATGTCACCCAAGGCTCTGTCCAACCTGGCCTTGAACACCACCAGGGACGGAGCATTCACAACTTCCTTTGGCAACCCATTCCAGTGCCTCACCATCCTTACAGTAAAGAACTTTTTCCTTATATCTAACCTGAACTTCCCCTGTTCAAGTTTTAACCCATTACCCCTTGTCCTATCACTACAGTCCCTAATGAAGAGTCCCTTTCCAGTATCCCTGTAAGCCCTCCTTCAGATACTGGAAAGCTGCTATGAGGTCTCCATGCAGTCTTCTCCAGAAAGAACTGTGACTCGCAAAAAAAACCCAAACCAAGTTTCATTTTAAGTGCCATCTTCAATCATAGTGACCTGGATAAATCTTGCATATATTTTAATGTAAAATCATATCTTTAATAGAATGATTACCAAAATAAAGAAGTTTGACCAGAAATCTGGAGCAAATTATTTTGTTCTGATTTCTTTATTTAGTATTTCAAATGAGCAATGACAGTAATAAAATGCTTTTCACTGGCCTAATGGCATTAAGTTCTTAAAAGCTTTACAACTATTAATCTAGCCCTTCCGGGTAACTGCCCCTAGTTTATACACTGGGCATGACGGGCTGTGATATAGAATACCTCTTTGTCTAGTTTGGATCAGGTGTCCTGTCTCTGATTCCTTCCAGCTTCTCCTCCTCCCTGGCAGAGCATGAGGCTCAGAAAGTCCTTGGTCAGACTAAACATTACTGAGCAGCAACTAAAAGCATTGGTGTTATCAGCGCTGTTTCCAGGCCGAAAGTCAAAACACAGCACTGCACCAGCTACTAAGAAGGACAAAAATGACTGCTACTGTTGAACACAGGACATAATGAAATATGGCAACAACTCTTGAAGGCAGCACGTTTTGTACCAGTAAAGAAGTGTTCTAAATATCCTGATTGACCATTTATGGTTATTTCAGATTTATGATAGTGATGCTCCACTGATTCCAACTATCCACTTAAAATACAATCTGACTGAAAATCTCTGCCAGCTGTGGATTGTCTATTAACATTTTACTTAGTTTCACTTTCCCTTCTATTGGCACAGGATAATACTTTATGCTTGAGTTTGCAATGGTTTTGCAAATTCCAAGAGTAACTTCACCTTCAAGTTTACAAATTAAAACTGATTCTGATTATAAGCTACTTAGTTCAATACTTAAACTACACAAAATGTCCTGTGAGCTTGCTATTCCATTATCACATTTGTTATCTACATTACACCAAACAGAGGGAAAGTTAGAGCTCCTAGGATCCTTAAATGCAAGATTCAGAGTAGTGTTTTAGAAGCTGCTTCCTGGGACAGAACAGAAGTAGTTATCATTTTATTGAAAAATTCAAAGCTGCTGCCAAGCTGTCAGCATTTTCTATGCCTCTAACTCAGAAAATTCCTCATCCACACATATGTTCATTGACTGGAAAGGAGAGCTAAGATTTTTGCCCAAAAAATTCTTCCTTAGAGCTTTGCACTGAAATAGAAGCAATGGTTTTTTAGGCTTTAATTAAAGAGGTATTAAAATTTCTCCTTAAAATCCATAGAATCTTCTAGAGATCATGGACATAATTTTAAATGAGATTACAAATGAAGAATGACTGTGTGACACTGTGAGCACAGCAACAGTAAATAGAAAACAAAACACAGAATCCTATGTACTCATTAACTATTTACATTTAGTCAAGAGTTAATGTTATTTTTAACAAATCTTAGGGCACAGAAAGATTCAAATATTTTATTCTGACTTGTACGTGATGCAAAAAGAAGTTTATAATTGCTTAACTGACTAACAATAATGAATAATTAGTAATACTTTGAAATTATTTATTTTGTATAACACAAAACAGTAATCTAATGTGATCTAATAATCTGTCTCTGTGAAAGTAGTCAAATAACAGTTGAACAGAAGGATGAAGAAACTTCAAATCTCTTCATAAAACTGAGTTAACAGTGTGTGAAACTTAAATATTTGATTACTCAACCTTTTTACCAGGATATAAATATTACATTAAATTGGGACACTGGTGTGTCTGGTTATTCACCTTGCAAGAGTAAACGTATGAAGAATTAATTTGTGTAGGTCGAGACAGAAAAGAAGACCTCTCTTTGTCATAGCAGATAGAACAGACACCAAGGTATCATACATATGGAAGAACATGGAAAAAAGCTGCATGGGTGCAGAACAAATCAGCAGATGGGAAAAGAGGAATAGATAAGGAGAGGAATCTACAATAGCATAGTGACATGGAAAAATGCAGAGGAAAAAATCAAGTTTTATAGCTTTTAAAATGTAATAACGAAATACAAATATATAATCAATACACTGGCAGCAACTTCATAGATCAACCTATTCATATTTGATATCATAGTATCTTCAAGGCCATCACCTCGTGTAGTTTATTAGCTATTAGTAATCACCTACATTCTGAAACAAGAAAATGTCATGAGAATTTATTTTTCGTTAATTGTTTTTCATACATTTTCAAGAAGGGAGATTTAATATCCTCATTTTGCTAATGCTCTGCTCTTTCTTACTGGCATTTCTTTGGATTAACTGACATGAGCAGTCAAACTTTGTGCTCATTCGGAATGTAAAGGACACAGGACACAGGTCAGTCCCATTTCCAATTTGAATTAATGGTGTTAAGAAGGTTTGCCAGCAGACTTGCTCATCTGCTAACAACTTCTGTTGTGTGACATTCGAAGCTTGTCTCATTATTTCAGTTCCTCATGCAACTGGAGAAGGTTGGCAGTAAGGGATAGTGGTGAAATGCCGGTCAACTGTAACCATTCTGGAGACTGAGGATGGTAAATGCAGCTGTGTTGTGTAGACTGTTAACACTGACTTGAACAAACAAAGCACTCAACCCTTAGCTTGTTCTTAATTCAAAATGTTCCCAGCATATGCCTAAAAGCAGAAACATCTACCTGAATATCTACTTATAAAAATTCTACTAAGATTAATTTATTTCAAAAGTACTGCATTTCTTATTATAGAAATAAAAGAGAAAAAAAAAAACAAACAACATAGAAACCTAGAGTCAGTATGGATCTGAATTCCCATTAAGCTTGGTAGGAATATCACAGAACTACAGTAAGAAGTTGTGTGATAATTGTGGTTTCCAGTTACTGCCTCATACCATACATTGCCATTGACCAATGATTTGGGGTTTCCAAGTGTTTTCTGGTATGCACTATCTTTGCTCTTTTTTTTTTTTTTGTGGGGAAAAAGCCTTCTTCCAATGAGAAAAAGCTATCCTGCTCTTTCATATTTGGCTTTACAAATGGTAGTCCTGTGTTTGAGCCTCAGTAGATGGTTATGCTTTTTATTTTTAAGTAGCTGCAGAAAAATAAGCTGCCTTAGGTTGTCCTTAAATAAGCACATTTACATCTGTCAGGTTGTCACTTTTAAAAGCTGCCCAGATTGGCAGGGGAAAAAAAAGTTACCACCATCAGATAGATATTTCAGGACTTCTGTAAAAAAATGGATTCACTCCACTGAATAGCTGACAGATACCAACATGATAAAAAAAAAAAATCACCATCCCTACTGGTAGCTTTGTGAAGGTAACAAGAATGGAAAGCACTTGAAAGGTGACCTATGTGTTCACATATTTGCAATTCTCTCCAGGACAGGGAGTTTCACTTTGGCATCATTCATACTATTCAATCACACAACAGAATCAAAATATTAAATAAATGCAGAAATAAATACAATACAGAAAATAAACTCATATGTTTACTATTTTGAGCTTTTAAATTTTCAGGCATTTTTTCTAGTCATTAACATTGACAATGTTATTTGAACTTCTTTTATGTACACCAAAATACATGAAAAGAAAATTTCAAGCTTTCAAAAGAGGCTGATCCAATGTAACAGCTTTAAAACTCATTCTCAGGAAGACTCCAAAACTAAAATGTGCAAGCATGGGAAATGTAATTACTTCATCTGACTGCTCAAGCAAGTGACAGTAAAGTGATATGTTCTGAATTTAAACTGATACTTAAAAATTAATAATATTTCTATAACTTAAATTTTAAAAATCAAGAAAAACACGTTATTGTGCAAAGTTTATGAGTTGAAAAACTATCACTAATGGAATGTATTCTTTTGCAATACCATAATGGGCTTTGTATGGAGTTATAAATCTTTCAACACAGTTGATCTCACAATAGCAAAAGGACAACTTTAAAAGTAAGATGTAACATGTTCTTATCTTTACAAGAAAAGAAAAATGATTGTGTGATTAATAATGCCAGGAATCAGGTCTGGCTAAAGTTCAGCGATTTAGAGTCAGTGTTACTTTCTGATCTTGGAAAAGGTGTTCGTTTCTTTATCAAAAACCTAGCTACAGTCCATAGATTACATTCAGATATATTTGTATTTATTTCAGTTACATCCCTGGACAAATGCCATACTACTCTGAGAGCTGTTGCTCTATAAATTAAAGGAAAAATGTACATTCACTTTTTATTGTTATTGGAATTATGAACAATCTTCACATCAATCTCCCCAAAAGATCCTTAATTTTAAAAAATATTAAGGAAATTACTCATGTTTAATTAAATAATGCATTACTACACAGCCGCATACAACTACATTACTCAAAAGAATCACTTTCATGTTACCATCAGGTGAGTCAGCAACTTTTCAGAAAATCTGTGGCTCTTTAACAGAACCTTTAAGGAAATTTTTAAAAGGTGTAAACTCTCCTGGTAGCTGAACTTGGCAATTTGCCAGCTGCTCACGATTTATTTTCAGTCTTTTCATAAACAAGTAGCTGATTTCAATAAACCATCTTGTCAGATGGTACGCTGTCATATCCTTAGTTCATGGATCTCGCATATACTCTATTAGAAAAAAAATCTGAGTACAATTAGCGAAGAAATAAAACCTATTGAAGAAAAGAAAAAAAAATCCCAGATAAACTACTTGATAAAACACAATAATCCTTTTAATTGGATTTCAGATGTTCATGAAAGGTGATAGGAATTGTGAGGATTAACTCTAAAACAAAAACTTTGATTCTGGAATTGCAAAGATTAACATTTTCCAAGGGATAAATCTTTAATAGTTTTACATATTGAAGAGTCATATTTCAGATCAGACATGCCATGTCTTAGATTATCACCCCTCCCATCATAATTTTCAGCAAGGTCAGTATTAGGCTATCCTTGTTTGTCCAGGCTATTGGCCCACACATCTAAAAAACTCTGGGAGTTCCCTTACTGCACATTGTCATCTGGAACAGCTTATAGCAAACTTTTGTGAATATAATTTCATGTAATTCAAGAAATATTTTAAAAAGGAAACATAAAATAAAGATCTTCTATATCTCTGCCATCAATACTAATGAAGTTGCTACATGGTTTAATTCAGCTGTTTTCAGGGCATTTCTTTTTGATTAAAAAAGTGAAAAAAACTAACTCTCCTTTTCCATACTATAATAGGCTGTCACAGAGATTTATGATCACAGACTCGTAGAATGATTTGGGTTAGAACAGACCTTAAAGCTTAAAGGGACACCTTCCACTAGACCAGGTTGCTCAAAGCCCTGTCTACCCTGGCCTTGGACACTTCCAGGGATGGGGCAGTCACAGCTTCTCTGGGTAACCTACGCTAGTGTCTCACCACACTCATCATAAAGAAATTCTCCCTAATGTCTAATCTAAATGTCCCCTCTATCAGTTTAAAACCATCCCCCTTGCCCTATCACACTACATGCCCATGTAAAAAGTCTCTCTCTAGATTTCCTGTAGGACGCCTTGCAGGCATTGGAAAACTGTTACAAGGTCTCTCCCAAGATTTCTCTTCTGGAGGTTGGACAAGACCAACTCTCTCAGCCTGTCTTCCTAGGAGAGGTGCTCCAGCCCTCTGAACATCTTTTGTGGTCCTCCTCTGGACTCGCTTGAGGAGGTCCACATCATCAGGGCTGCTTTAAAGACAGTCTACACCCAGCCAGTCTAGAGCCTGTCTAGGTCCTTCTGGATGACATCCCTCCCCTCCAGCATGTCAACAGCACCACACAGCTTGGTGTTGCTGGCAAAGTTACTGAGGGTGCACTCGATCCCACTGTTCATGTTGCCAACAAAGATGTTGAAGAGAACTGGTCCCAACACTGACCCCTGAAGAACATCACTTATCACTGGTCTCCACTTGGACATCAAACCATTGACCAAAACTTTGAGTGCAACCATCCAGCCAATTCCTTATCCACCGTGCGGTCCATCTGTCAAATCAATGCCTCTCCAATTTAGAGACAAGGATGCCAAATCCTTTGCAGTCCAAAAAAGTGTCAAATTATGATGATTATATTTTTAACTGTCTGTTAGCAATAGCACAATTAAGGAAAAATATTTTTTGAGGGTCCAGTACTTTAAGCGAGACAGAAGTTCACCTGACCTAACAGCCACTGGTCTTACCCTCCAATTTTATCACTGAGACACTCATGGATTATCTTCAGAGGTAAGCCAACTCAGGCATACAGCTCCCATAGTATAAAAGCAGATGAGGATTTAATTTGGGTTAGTAAAGACATTGCCTTCTAGGCACAAAATGTTCTCATCTCCCTTTTAGTCATTTGCACTGGAGCTCAAATCTACATCAGATATCCCCTAGCATAATGCAGAACCTACTACATTCCATCTCTTAGAAAGAAAGTCTTTCTTGTTGAATACATAAAGAAATCTCTGTAATACTGATGCAACTGATGCTCAAATTTAGATCTAATCCATGGTAATTTGAACAATCTTTGATACTTTATGAAACTGCCAGAGGTATGCTTGCTGCACTATCATTTTGTTCAGCCTACTAAAAAAACAGATGCTTTGTTTTTTAGTGTTTAACACTGTTTATGTTGCTTGTAATATTTTAGATTTTTTTATTTTATTGTACCAAACTGTAAAGAACTCCAGTGAAAGAAGAGACAAGGTTCTTTGCACCTCTTTAGTTTTGGAAAACAACAACTGCTTTCCACCAAAAGGGAAGTGTTCCAAATTAAGAACTAGGTCCTCATCCCATGTACTCACATTAAGCAGCACCTCACTCCTAAGGAGCTACTGATTTCATTTAGACGGCTCCTCAGGATGCAGATCAGGATACTGCTGGAACGTTAAGTGTCTGTTTAAAGTCTGTCCTACACAGAGGAGCATGCAAATTGACTCAGACCCAACAAACAGAAGAGACACTGTTTTGACCTAAAAACACAGTAATAGCTTTTCGGTCCTTACCAGTGCAGAATTAAGCAAATCCTTATAATCAAATTATTTGAAGATTATTTATTAGAACAGATTAAAAAACTTTTCCTGTAGCTATTCTCTGTAAAATGTAACAATGATATTGGTCTTCAGTTACAAATTTTGTTTTTATTCTTCAGAGTTTATTCTATGAGGCATTCAATGCCTTTGGTGCTAATGAGAACACTTGCTCTTGCTGTGTGGCATGCATGTAAAAGAAAAATAGATGTGGTCATTGATCTAGAATGACAGAAAGAACAAAATCAATGAAGCAAAGTGAAAAATAAGAAAACAAACAAACATATAAGAAACCTAATACATCAGGAATAAAAACGAGGAGAAAAAAAAAAAGGAAGCCTGTGGGACATGTCTATTCAAGCTGTAGTATCAAAGCACATGATTCCAGATGATTTAAATGACCTGTGACAAAAGGACAGTTAACTGCCTGTGAAATGCCAATCATTCATAGCTGCAATGAATCTACTGATTCATGATCAGAGGAAATCAGGGTGAAGTGCTCAGAAGTCAAAAAGACATCTCCAGGAAAAAAGAAACTCCTCCCCACCACACTAATAGCATTCGGCTATTGTGATATGCATTCAATATGCAAATAAGATAAGGAGAGTGTAACTGATAAAGCAAATCATCCACTGTTTTCCATAGCGCCACTGAAAAACTAAAGAGGGCAAAACTGTAAGAGGAATCCTTTCTGTGAAATGGAAAAATAATAAATATGCATTTCATGAAGATATTATATAACAACTTCAGTAGAAGTAATAGATATTACAGCACAATAATGAAAGTAATATTTTTGCACAATAAAATGCTTTAATAAATAATGCCAGAATGGGCTTGGTGGAGTAATGGTGCCACAGTGTGTTGCTAATTGAACAACTATAGCCTGAGCTCAAACTCATAATTTCTTTTTATCTGAGCTGCTAGATGTCCTCTGTATTGAGGAACTGACTGATAAAAGGAACATCTATGTTCTATATAAAGCACACAGACCTGTCTTAGAAAACTGTATTTATACAGCAAAAAATTGTCAAAAGCTATTGTCCGATTTGTCATGCAAATAAACCCAGCCTGTATGGAGACAGTATGATACTCTTGTTTCAGAGAAAAACTCAGAACTGTTCACCTCAAGATGTTCATAACAGTGAGATGGATTCTCTTACAAAATTCCAACACTGTTAGCACAACTAATATTCTACCAATTTATTTCTGGTTTCTGCTTTGTACCTTTTTATTACACTTGTATTTAGAGATACAGGGATGTTGCAACAGCAATTAATTAATAAAACAGACAGACATAGTAACAGTCACATAATATTTACATAAACAGATACTTGACTACTATGCATCACAAGATTTAACATGAAATCCTATGATAATTTCATTTAGCTCAAAAGGAGAGTGGAATTTTTACGATAAGTTTCCTGTAGATCTTAAGAACTCTGTAAGATACAATTACAGTATCTATAAAAAGGTCTGTAGAAATGAATAGTAAATGGCTGCTATTATATTTAGTGATCTTCTAGAATTTAATAAGAACTTAGCATTATAATAGTTCCAAATCCTACAATATTATTCTATATTGCATTTTACTCATCTTCCAAATAATTGTCTGCAAAGCTCAGTTTCTTATCCACAAGATTCAATACAGTGCTTAAATAAGAAAGCTGACACATCACATAAAAACGGTAATACATAAATCACACTATTACACTATTCCAGCTGAAGTCCACCTTTATTAAGATAACATGCTGGTAAAACTAGCGACTCTCGCAGCATGGACTTGCAGCATGCATGAAGTCCGGTGTTGCGCTACTGTATGAAGCAACCAAAGTGAAGGATAGCAGATAATTCCTCTACCAGCAAAGCCCTGCCATAAAAGTTACACAGCAACTGTCTTATCAAGTCCACTGACAGTACTTGGATATGTAACTACATTGAGGTATCTGTACTCACTGCAAAATTCTCTGCTTGTGTCATTCCGATTGCATTCAGTGGCTCCAATATTTAAGGGTGAGTGCAGAAAAACAATATTGTCACCATGCATATAACTTATTTATTATATGATTGCTGCTTCTTAGATGAGTATTGCTAAGATTTACTCTCAGAAGACGATGTATTAAAACACACTGTTAACAGTATAAAATGAAATATCAAACTGTGGGAGTAAATGCATACGTATGTATGTGGGCATATACACGCACAAATACATACAGAGTATTTTTGCTTTGCATAAAGTACATCTCAAAGAAAAAATAAAAACTACTTACACCAGAATAGAAAGGCTCACCAGACACACAGATCACATCCTGCTCCTGGATCATCAAAATATCTTTGGCTAAGTGCAGTCGCACTTTGAAAGGCTCCTGGTTACCATCCTGCAGCAAACAAATCCCTGTCTTTGTCTTCATTGGAAGGAATTAAGAAAAAAAGTTTTATGTTAGAGTTTGCACTGCCAGAAGTGGTATTTTAAAAACAGAATAGCTTAGAGATAGGTACAGTTATAAAATGACAACAAATATGCAAAAGCGTAACCAGTAATCACTGTATTTATTTACTGTGCTCAGACTACAAGAGAATGATGGTTACAGAAGCAATAGCAAAGGCAGTTTTTGCAAAAAAATAAGGTGCTATTCTGACCATGATGAATTTGTGAAATTCCTTTCAAATTGCTTCAGAGCAGCTGTGTTCTTACTTTCCATCTTTGTATTAAATGACACCTCACTTGGACTTGAAATGAAGGCTGATGTTCCACATATTGCACCAATTTTGTCACAGATATATGAACAATAACACCTCCAAACTAGCCAGATGTGAGCACTGACAGCCTATGTGAACCTGTGGCGGCTTTTCGTGATCTGGGAGCATACTGACTTATGCTTTTACATTCCTTTTCAAATGAAGATGCTGAAGTTAAGAATAAAAGAGATCAAAGAATGCAACTGCCTATAGTAACTTCTTACTCAACTTTTGAAATCTATGTTTATTATTAGATCAAAAATTCTGTAGGATTCTTCAATATAGAACAAGTGACTGGCTTACAATTTTACAGTTTCTTTGTGGTAGTACCTATTTGTACTACTTTTGGGGGCAGCAGTTTGAGAAGTGAAAAAGCCTTCACGTGTAAGTACTTCCAATATGTAATAATTTTTCCCTGAAGGCTGTGTTGAAATAACACTATAACATTTCATAACTGACAAAAGTCATGTTGGTAGAGTGGTTTTGGTATAGGAAATTTGCTTACAAACAGTTTAAAAATTCAGCCTTACAACTGGTAATTTAACAGTATTAGATACCTATACTTATTTGCATAGATACAGAGATATGCATGCATGCATGCATGTATCTCAGCAGAAAATTCAGATATAAAAGCATTTAAAATCTTCGACTCAATAAAACTTTGCCTTCATTCAGGTCACATTTCAATTCACTGTCTGTAAAAATCTGGTTTGAGAGGAGATCAAGGAAACAGAAGTCTTGCTGTGAACTTTAACTACCAAGGCTGACCTGGCTGAATCTGAGGGTTTTTTCTCAGACAAGAGTTTAAAAGAGGATTTGGAAGATCTCCCCATAATGTGCTCTGATACCTTACATACATAGCAGGGACAGAAGAAACACTAATATGGAACTGACAGTAGGCAATTGACAGAATAAAGGTTTAAGTTGGTTTCAAAAGGCTTTAAAAGAGGTGGAAAGGTCGAGGACAACTTTTAAATAGCTCTATACAACATTCTGCCACTTCTGCTCAATGCTCAACACTCAAACTTAGGAAGTTGTTTTCCCTTGGACACCAATAGGAAATGTGTATAACTCAGTCATAACTTTGAAAGTTGGTCTGACATTTTTATTCTATTAACTACATATAAAAAAGAAAAAACTAAGAGTTCCATACACTGAACTCACACATTGGTATGTAGAAGTCCTGGAGAGAAAACATCATACAGCCTTGTTTGAATATTTAGGTGTCTTTTTCAAACAGGACAAGTTAGAAACTGACATAGGGAGAAACAAATCAAATCTATTAGGTTTTCAGCACCACTGAAAAATTCCCTCTCCAATCATACATAGAATATTACAAAATTTAAAAAGAGAATAAAAAGAGAATGTAAAATAATTTAATTCCCATGGTCCTCTCCTTGTAACTTTTACTTTATAAACTAAGACAACTCCTCTTTTCATGGAGTTGTGAAGTAAGCACTAAGTGACAACAGAAGTTGAACAAAGCAAGCTGTAAATAACTATGTTCAAAAAAAAGGGAGTAGCCTACAAACATCTACCACTTATAAAATGACTTTCTCCTGCAGAAAAGTTTGCAGACATGCCTTTCCTCCTTCCTGGATAACTGGAAACCAAATAAATTCTGACTCCAGTACACTGATAATAGTAACTCTGCTGTACTTGACTGCACACTCCTGATTTGGTCAATAACCCGAAAAAAATCTCCACAGAGTCTTTCTGCAAAAGCTGTGGGAATTAGAGGAACAGAACCATAGCAGACACAATTAGCCATTAGAATAAAATTAAAATTCAAGTCAGTTTCTAAATGCATGTGGGCTGAACTTATTCGGTCTGAACAAGGAAACCAAGCTTGGGAACAGCAAAATATTTTGGCGCTTGGAAAGACTGATTGCACACACTCAGGGATCTTATTTACATCAGACACTCTAAAATGTAATGAACCACTTTACTGTTGTTGGCCTTTATAAAAGCTGGTTTATGATACAGTTCAAAATTAAATCTTCAATTATACTACCTTCTTCCTTCTCCTACCTGAGAGCAGCATTAACAACCATGGAAAGGAGAAGAATGTAGTTCAGTTTCATTAGCTAAGCTCAAGAGAAGTCCTTGAGAAGGATCACTGAAATTTAATTATTTCATTCTGTTTCATTTTTGTCTTCTGAAATTTCCTTTCTGTTCTTTCCCCTACTCCATTCAAAGCATCCAGTAAACTGAATAAAATAAAGATAAGAGCTCCTGCATCCTTATCCAGAGCTGGAACTTAGGGAAGGTATCCTGTTTATATACTTTCACGTAAATTACTGTGCATATCAACATTTTTCATCCATGTGGCCCCAGCAAAATTATTCTGGTTGGAGAGAGATCATCTGTCCAGCCTATACCCTTGCCATTTCTTATATTTGAAAAGCTTAGATGGTGTGCCTGTGTGTGTGTGGATGAGGTGGAGGATTGTGGGTTGTAGCTGATGTTAGCTTTTGTTCCCATTACAAATTTTTAAGAGATTCCATGACAGAGTGTGCTAAAATTTTCCTTTCAAGCCTTTTATATTTCACTGTCAGAGGGCTCTGCCCTACCCCTGACCTACAGCAATAAACCAACCTACAGCATGTCAGCCAAGCTACTGTAACTTTCAGTGCTAGATCATGCAAGGCATCTTCTTGTGTTCAAATATACAATAAACTGCATCACCTTATAGCAGATATGGATAGAGAAGCATAGTTCAGCTGATAACAACTTGTTCAGACAATGCACCTTGACTGACTGAGACAAAAACACCAGGAACATTGCCCTACTTAAATTTATACCATTCTACTTTCTTCTCCCTGTCGAGTTTGGCACCTGTTGTAGTGAGGGCAAGAAAACTGGGTGTTTAAGTTCCATATCTTTATGGAGTGAATGAGGTAGTCTAGGGAATGAATATGGAAGCAATACACAGTGGTGAAAGAATGAGTTTCCATGTGGGAGAGGAGTCAGTGACTTCATGCAAAAGTAGTGATGAAGGAAGGTAGCAGTACCTAAGTGACAGATGCAGCGAATGTTGCACCTGCGCAGTGCTGCCTCTGACATCTCAGTCTACACCCTGTTAAGCTGCATTAGACAAGAACACTGATGTGGCAAGAGCTGATGTCCTTGGCAGGAGTTTAGAACCTGCTTACCATTCCTGAACTAATACAAGAGGGGCTGAAAACTGATCCCTCATTGCTTTGCCACACCGATCTGTGCTGAATTTTCTGCTTCAGATCACTATCAGAGAACAGAACAGGTTGCCAGAGCCCTCAAGGCAGACTGCTTCTACAAAGTATATGGTCACACTCATTATTAGCAATAAGGCAGTGAAAAAAAGGCCATTTAAAAATCTTTTCCCATTATACCCTGACTTACAGCACATTATCCATATTGGCTGTGTATAAGATCTGGCCCTAATAACTTTCCTAAAAGAAATTTAGAAACACACACCATAAACAGCATGATTCAATGTATATGGCCTCCCAAAAAATTTAATAAGTAATTTCACAGGAAAACTACGATTTATATATTTATGATAGCAGCAGTCTCTACCAAGCATATACAAAATTTAATCCTGCATGAGAAACACCTTTAAAATTACATATTGATTTCAAAGCAAGTTTTCTGTAGGGCTTCCAACATAAATAGTTTTTAATTTTTCTGGCCTAAATAAGGCTACTGGCAGGTTTTCTGTTGAAAATGCTTCTGTTTACTTTTTTTCCCTATTTGTGGTTTTCCTTGTCATGTAGGTAATTTCTGTTTTTTCTATGTTTTGTTCTGAAGGAGACTTATTCAGTATTTCAGGCAATTTTAAATAGTCTTCACTAGTTTTCAATAAATGACTATGTATTTTTGTTTATGCTATTTTTTCCATTTCTTCTGCCTTGCAGTAATAAAAATTTCATTAGCTTTGCTTATACTAGCTTCACATTAGTAGGAAGACTTCAACAGACATCCCGGAATAGGCTAGTCCATAAACCAGTGGAAGAAAGGAAGATTAATATAATATATTTTCTATGAAAGGTGGCCTCAAGTTCTTAGTGCCTGCTTTGGCCAGTATATCCTAAAATGAGTGAAACCTCTGCAATTTAGTTTTAAGCCCTTAAATTTATTTCTACTATCGAGAACATGATATCAGTAAGGAGAATGGGTTGCAGAAAATGCCTTAAATATGTATGTAGTTCACTTCAGATGAGTATTGACACTTTTGGATGCTTATCTGAACTGAGGCTAACCCCATAGCATTTGGAGATATGCTTCTCACTGCTTTATAATTGTAAGTATAATAATAAAATGGGAAATTGATCACAGGCAGAAGATGGCAATGGTAATGAATACAAGAGGTACGAATATGTGTCAGAACTACACAAAGGATCTTTTTTAAATGGACCAGCTACTCATTCTGTGAAGGTGTTGCTAGTGCAATTTAAAAGCACTTTTATTGTAAAACACTGGAATGCAGCCCAGATACACAGGGATGTGTTCAGCTTGTCATTCAGAGCCTATTCTATCAGATACCAACATTTTCTAATTCAGAGGATAGCAAGTCCATTCCTGCACATCGATTTTACACTCCAACTATAAGAACAGCAGGAAAATGTTGAATTTGGACTTAATCTGCATTTTCTTTGATTTGCCAGGTATTTGCCAGGTAAGTATTTGGCTACGGTATTCTTTATAAGTGATTTTCTTTCAGAGCATTTCCTTGTTTCATACAGTCTGATTAATTCAACATGTAAATTAGACATTTGGAGAATATATATTTATATAAATTTGTATATATATATGAGCTTCTTACTGAACTAAGGTACTTTCTTAAAGCAAAACTTATTTTCTGACACTATCAGGAAACAAGTTTTGATGTTCAAATTGCCAATGCGCATACTGTACTGGGACTAGATTATATCATTACAGTCGAGACCAAGAGATTAGATAACATAAAATTCAGAGTTGTGAGAACATGCGTGTTTCTTAAAATTTAATTCACCTATTACATTACATTCTCACAGGTACTGCAAATTGTCAGTAATTTTCCATCTTATGATTTTGGGATTAAATTGTGAGTGGAAGCTAGATTTAAGAAAAATTCCACAAACCCAAGGGATTAGAAATCCCAGAACTGCCATTTGACAGCGTTTATAAACAAAGGAAATCATCAGCCTAGGGTGAAATGTGTAAACCAGAAAAAGGTATAAAGGTAAGTAGGAACAGTCCAAAATAGTAAATAACAAGATCTATGAAAGAAAGTCACAAGGAAGTGAAAATACTGCTTAAAAATATAACACATTCTATGGCAGGCAATAAACCCCAAAACAAAAATACAGGATGGACGTTGAAATAGTGGCAACCAGACCTCTAAAAAACAGAATGTATCAAATTTTAAAGTGTATGAAGTCCACAAGATCATTCACAGGATACATAAAGCAGAGGACAAACAGTTTACCAATTCAAACTAATCTCTCAAAGAAACAATGGACAGTACTATAAAGACAGATTAATAGATTATAAGCATTAAAATGAATGAGGTATTTATTAATTTAAGCAAGTTTGAAGTTATATTAGGTAAAAAAAGCCAAGCTAATAGAAGTAAAGAATGAGATTTCAAATGTTAGGAAGTAAGAAAAGTTAGAAAGCTGCACATGCAGCTCATTCATAAAGTATATAGAAAACATCAGCTTAAAAAAAAAGAAAAGAAAGAAAGAAAAAAAAGAAGAAAAAGAGTGTCTAAAGGGAAAATGTTCTCATGCATTATAACAATCCCAAGTCCTCACTTTCATCAGAAGGGTACTTTCACTGCAAAGGACAGTATTATGTCAGAGACTGAGGTTATCTTTCAAGAGAGAGTTTTCAGAATACAGAGGGTCAAGTGAGTACAGGAGACTGTTTAAAGAACCCAGTGACTCTATGATTCACGCTCTTGAAAAGTTCAGAAATCTCAGGATAGAGGCTAAAAGAGAAGCCAGATAGTCTTATGGTTTAGAAATCATTAAGTATAAGAACCAGCACAATGGATACATTTGTTGATGAGCGAGGGAAAAGAGCATGGAATCCAGAATAATTAATTATAAAATAATGCAAATTTTCCCACAACTAGCAAGCAGATAAGCCACAAGAAAAAATTAACTATAACTTTTCTGTCATCAGATACCAGGTATTTTCCCTGTTGGTGCTGTGTCTCTGTGAGCATTCTGTGTGTCAGTATGTGATATGCGTTAAGTCATGTACATAAGTACATATGTACATAAGCACATATACATGTAGTGTATGTGTGTGCTCTGTATGTGTGTGTCTACTGGTGATACATATTCACCCTCACTACTGGTTGGACCTGGAGCATGAAGCTGCAGCAGCTTCCCTTCTTCGGCTTTCAGAGTCAGCTCGGTATGTTTTTCCCTGAATGAAAACCAAAGTAGATGATGCTTTTCAATTATAGTGTTGAGGTTTTAGTTAAAAATTACGCTATATGGCATAAGACTGCTGATGATTTATTTAGACACAGGCATTTGATGAAAGTAGGTTGAAAGTCTGTATTTTATTAGCTTTGATTAGATTGGGAGGAAAGATGTAGATCACAGTTTCCAGAATGAAGTGGAAGTGACAGCACTGATTCTGTGGCAGAAGACTTATTTTACACAAAGCAGGCAAACTAAGGCTGAATCCACTGAATTTAAGTTTATTAATCTAAAAGCAAAAGGAGCTTCCTTTGGACCTCCAGGCCACAGAACTTTCTTAGGATGGGTGGAGTCATCCTCTCCTTTCCTTGTCTATCATGGAAAGTCCAACAAAGCAGCTGATTTTTAAAGAGGACTAGATGACCATTGGAAGTCCCTTCCAACTGAAAATGTTCTTTTCTAAAAACCAAACCAAACCTCAAAACTAGCAAAAATGTTTTTTTCCAAGCAAATAATCTGGGATATACTTTGTTATAGAATTTAGACTAGGCATGTATCTTCTACGGTATTAAAGCCTGATACATACCATCCTGAACAACCATCATTGCATTCTTTCCCAAAGGTAAACTTAACTGTCATATTATGCTTTGACTCTACTACTCCTCTCAGAATGTTGTCATGATTTAATGTTCTTTAGCCTGTTTATTTTCTGTTCCCCCCTAATTTGTACCAATTGATTCTCAGGTCAAAATTGGCTTTAAGCTGCAGTTAGCTCTTGGTTCTAGTGCTGTTCCCATCCCTCCACTTTTTTTTCATGGGATCATGGTCACGCTTACAGATATGGCCATTTTTCTTGCTCTCAGTCGTAACTTCCTGAACACTGTTTGCAGTTTTCAGTGCACGGGCCTGATTTTTTAATCACAATACTGCACTGACACCACTGCGCAATTTGGTATAAACAGTTCTCACTGTGTCTCAATTGCTGATGTGAAACTGCATTACAAACATTGTTCATAGACAATCATTGAGTAAATAAGATTCTTTTTTTAATGTCTACAATATATCTCATTTACTTCAAGGCAAAGTTAGTGGAAGGGGGAAAGAAGTATGTTGCACTGACATTATGAAACTATACTTATTTTAAGCAAAAATAACCTTCTTTCCTCATCGAATCAGAATGGAATTGCTTTTCATATTGGTCATCTTCCCCTCTCTCCCTACTCAACTTTTTCTCACACCTTTACAGCGCCAGACAGATTTCTGACTCCATTGACGTTTTCAGATATAAACACTGCATGAAGACCAAAGATCACATGAACATAGCTACCTGCACCTACATTGTGCCTACAGAGGCAAATTGGAATGGGCAGAGGTGAGGGCTAGGGATTAATACACCTGGGCAAATTCTTTCATCTTCTACTACAAAGTCTGTCTGCCACCATAAAGTGATCAGCTGAATAACCTGTATCTGATTGTATAACTCCTCTCATTTCAGAGAAAAGGGGAGGAAAAAAGGATTTTGCATATAAAATGGATTAAAAGTTCATGGAATTTGATTCTACTGTTGTTCAAAAAGAAAAACGTCTGATCCTACCTCTTCACAGGCGGTCCTGAAATCCATGTGCTATGACACAGCAGGTTATATTTGTCTAAAATAGAGAGAAAGATTTCATTAGAACGAAAATGATATTGCAAAACATAAAAGTTACCTGTCTGAGCTGAGCGACTGCACTTCTCTTTGTTAGGTCCAGTTATAGTCATTGCTTAAAAAGAGAAATGATCCAAGTTGCAACAGGATTAGGAAGTGTGAGGTATTAGAAGTTGCTCCTGTTCCTTACAAAGTACACAATCTGATTTCATAGAATATAATAAAAGGAATGCTTATGTTCCCACAACCTTCTCCTTTCCACAGGGCGTTCAAACTTACTTTTTTTATTTCAAGTCTAAATCTTTCTTTTTTTTGTTGCTTTTATTTTTTGCCCTCCTCCCCCCCAAAAAAAAAAAATGTTGAGTATACTGGACAGTAACAGAAATTGAGACAATTAAATGTTGTTCTTCAGATACACTTTCTCTTCTAAAAGACTGTTGGGCTTTTTTTCTCCTCTAATTAAAAACCATTATGCATCAATAACTTTTGTCTCACATTTTATTAACATACTTAATGTCTCCAAGTAAGTCAGTGTCATTTAAGTGTACCTACTTTGCAAAAATATTTATGAGTTGAAAAAACAAATGTTAGAAAGTCAAGAATACGTGTGACTGCTGGCAAAATGTCACACCAAATCCTGCGATTATTACTTTGCCTGGCCTTTACCGAAAGTCTATTCATCCCAGTGCACACTTATGCATGCATTTATTAATGGGATAAAGCCACTGGAACAGGCTGTTATCAGAGGATAATAACAGCACCCTGCTGTTGGTTCTGCAATAGAAACACTCATGCATCAGCCAATAACATTTCCAGTAAACACTTCTGGGCAAAAGACTAATTGTATTCAGTGGCTAGCGAATTAAAACCTGCACCAAAATTGTCCCCATCAAGCATTCTACTGCTATTCTGTGTTAATTATGTGCTTACAATTATTTGCATATATATAGTATTCAAAGCTCCCTCACAAAAATTACCCCATTAGCCTAAGCTTAAAACAAAATTTAAAAACTATACCTACAAAAATGTAGGTCTTAACAATAACACTAAAACATCTTCACTTGTTTTGCTGCCATGGAGGCAGTTTCATTAAACCCAAGCACACATACACATATGAGGTTAATGTTATGTATTTACTGAGCTTTGCTTGGTTCACAGCCTGTGCTCTATGCTAGCAGAGCTAGCCTAGGCTGGATAGGTTACAAAGCAGGAATTTAAAATGGACCCATCATCATTCCTTCATTTATCAGCTTCACAAGTGCACCAAGATGCAATAAAGAACTATACCTGTAATTCTGCTCTCCAGGTGCTCATAAAAACAAGGCTGCTACTACAATCTTGAAGATTTTCCCTCTGGTGCGACAATCTTTGTCCAATGAAGTATGTTTCCTTGTAATTTTTATGAACCCTCTTTCTAGGTGCTGAGTAAACTCTAGCGGGAAAGAAGCTTTACTCGCCTTAACAAAATGTCCTCTGAGGACTTTTTAGCCTCGTGGAACTATAAAAGTATGTATCTTTAAAATATAAACTGAAGTACTGCACAGTGTCCTCCTTTCTCGGGCCCTGGTTATGTCAGGTCAAAATTCCTAGTGCCGTCAAAAGTGTTTTCACTTATGTTACGCTCTGCCTTTTATTAATAAAGTTCCAGAAAGCTTGGGTTTGGGAAACTTTGGTTCCCCAGTCAATGACAATTCCTCTTTGGTTCTTTTATAGCTACTCTTTGATCTAAATCATATGTAATCCAGGTAATTCCTACAACTCACTATTACTCCATTTTCTCAATTTTCTTCTTTTTGTTGGTTTTATTTATTACAAATTTATTTACTTATTTCAGAAATATTTGTATTACTACATAGAAGAATAGTCAAGAACAGTTAGGCTTCACAGGATCATAGCTGATTGTACACACAGCTCACAATCTAAAATAGCTTCTGATTCTGCTCAGATAACAATTTAGCAATCTTGGAAGTAAGAAGTTTCACGTGAACAAAAAATTCTTTGCTAAAAAACCCTTTTTTTATCCTTTAAAACCCACTAAAAAATAGGTAAAATAAAATATACAACAAATACTCTCCTGACAGCCATCTCCTACCTAAATACCTTCTCTGGTTCTCACAGAAAGGTTGTTCACAGTTTTCTCTGGGAAAGCTGGTTATAGGCAATTTTTCATTGTAACAACAGGTTTTACTATTAAAATATTCTCTAAAATGTAAACCTTGGACTACATAATTCTCAACAAAAAATCACACCCAGGCATTCAGCAACTCAGTTACTAATCTTTGCAGTATAGCTGGCTCTGCTTGGGTATTCCTCTATTTCCTACTGATACTGTCTGCAGCTGCACACAGAGAACTTAAGCCTATTATCAATGTCCTTTTTCTGACTATCAGCAATTTTATAACACTTGATATTTTAGACTCAGCATATAGATGGCAGCTTGCTTTCAAAGTTCATTACCTCATAAATCAGCTCAGAAACATCACTGTTTCCAGCATTTACCTACCAAATAAACACTCTAGATGATTAAGTTACAGGAATACGTATCATGAATCATGCAGAAATTCTGTGATCTTATGCTGGTAAAAAGCCCCAAGGATTAGTAACTGTCTCCCCCTGTAATACATGAAAAAAGGGTCGAACAACTAAAACTAAGTAATTCTGAAAACAGAACATTTGTAAAATGATAAACTGTGAAAAACACTGTTGACAGATATCCCTGATCAGCCCCTGGCTAACCTATGCAACCCCCTTATCTCCAAATCACCACCACTTTCACCTGAGGACCTTTCCAGCTCTCCTAGGAGCTTCCTTCAGTCTCACATAGACAGTCCACTGGTTACTAGCTTAAAGCCCCCTTCAGCTGCAGAATTTTTTTTTCATATACATATATATTATTTAATTTTTTTTCTTCCTTTACCCTTAGGTATCTTTGGGACCAGAAAGTGAGAAAGGAGCTGCCCTGTGGCTTTGAAGGGAGGAGGTGCAGAGGAAACAGCAATGTCAGGACAGACAAGGTGTTTGCAAGCACAGAAGGCATGAGCAGCATGCAGTGCATTACTCAAAGAGAAAGAATGGCTTCAGCGAGGCTTCCTCTAAAAGTGCTGTTAACCACTGCAATCAAGATATGTAAACAAGCATGCTTGGGAAAGCTACTTTTCTTCCTTTTAACTTGATTTGCAATCTGCACTTCCTCCAAAACTGAGTTATCATCTCTGCTGATAGATGTAAAGGATGTAACATACAACAGACAGGTTGATATCAGAATTTGACATCCCTTTGGCAGAATAAGCAGCTATTCAATACTGCAAAAAAATTTACTGAGCAATATTATTATGGCATTTGTGTTCTGAAGGGAAATCAATGGCTAAAATAAAACAGTAAAGTTTAAGGATATGGCAGCCCCCAGAGACAAAGCTTCATTCAGGATAATGCACTGGGCACTTGAGCGATGCTCTGGTCTTCTTATAAGTCAGGTCATATTCAAGTGGTACAACAGATGTAATTTCACAAACTACTTCCATGACTCAATACTCCAGCATACTTAATAAAATAAGATAGCAAACAAAAAACAACAACAAAAAAAAAAAAAAAAAAAGAAAGACAAGAAAAAACCATCATGTGCACAAAACAGTAATAAGAGAAACTTTGCAAAGTGTTGGGAATATCACAAGCCAAATAAAATACTATTGAAGCAACAGCAAGAATATAGTAGGAATACAGTAGGAATAGCAGGAGTAGTAGGAAACACTACATTCTCAAGGTTAGTGATACAAAATAAGAATACAATATTGTATGCAAGTTCATGGAAAAATTATATATTATGCAGTTCAATTCAGCATATGGTATCACTGCAGCTTCTATACTTCTTACTTGCCAGAGATAGATCACAATTCTTATTGTCTGAGAACTGTCTCAATTGTTAACTGGGTAATGGACTAAAACCATGTTTCAGAGGACAAATATCAGATGATCTGCAACTAATTGTAATCAAGTTCACCACTAAACTTCATGTTTGCTTTTTCGAGTCATTCTTTTGCCTCTGTTTTTACCAAGATCTTTAATGCTCTACATTTTGGAGAAGTCTGAAGGAAGTAATATCTGTCATTTTTGTGCATGTTAGGAAATGCAACATACACATTTGTAACTCTGCAGGGGCTGTTTGCTTTTTTTTTAGCAACAATTAAGAAACAAACCAAACCCAAATAATGCGCCCCTCCCCCCCCAAAAAAAAAAAGAGCAAAACCAAACCAAACCAAACCAAAAAAAATAACAAAACAAAACCCCAAAACATTTATACTGTAAATAGGAAAAGTAGGCTTAGAAATTATCCTTAGGTATACTACAGCTGGTCCTTTGTGCTTTAAAGAAAAGAAAAATATGTTGGGGAAAAAAGAGGCATTGCTCTAAATACAAAATTCCATGAAGGCATATTTATTCCATCTGGCTTGTCGCAGAATGTTTAGTACTGGAAGTGTAGTCAGAGGCATACAGTAAATCAAAGGAACAATTTAGATTAATAAAACTCTATTCAGTTACTGGTTTCAGAACAGCTGAATTATATTTCATTTGAACACTGAGCTACTTATGTTCAGTTAACATGATGATTTTGAATACTTTATGATAGTAACATATTGGACTCATCTGGTGAAAAATTTCTGAGTGAGTTGGGAACAGTCTCTAGATCCAAACACAGCCTCATACTTCCCTCATAAAGTTCAATACATGAAGGGGTGTCTATATAAACATTTCACAGAATTACAGCTTTAATAAATTAAGTTGAAAGATGCTTATAGAGCTGGTGGCCCCTAAGCTGCACGTACTTCAATCTACCTGATAATTCAAGGACTGAGATGAACTTTGAACTCAGCAAAGCTGCGCACTTCCACAGCAGTGAGGAAAATAATCACCCAACAAACCTTTTTAACAAACTGTCCAGCTCTTGGCAAAGCTAATGCTTCAAAAGAATTGAAGCTGCAGTTAGTAGCTGACAAGGTTTTTAATGTTTAATTCATTTTACCTTGGTTAAAACAAGAATGATATTTACCTAACAATCATAATTTATTCTGCTAGTTGCAAGCATTTCTAATCAGCAAGCCCAATTAAGAATTCACTGTATAAACATTTTTTTTTACAAGAATCAGTGAGCCACAAGGTAGTATTAACTGAATGAATGTATCTTGGGCTTTTGTTTGTTTATCTGGTACTCTTTGGCCTAACAACTATCTAGTGCCCCCCAGAACAAACACCCGCAAAATGAGCTAACAAATAACCCAGTCTGTTCTGGCTTGGCAAAAAGACTCTGATGGAAATAGCAAAATAAAAAAGAACAATGCAACACACAGTCTTTCAGGGGGAAAAATGCAGTGTTAACAGGTGAATCATCTGAATAAGGTGATGAGGTTAAATGCCAGTGGTCTGCCAGTGCATGTCTTTATGTGAAATGCTCTATGGCAAACTGGAACAAAAAAGTTTGGCTTTGGGTCAAAGCCTAGAATGCTCCTAGAAAAAAACCAAAACCTTGTGTCTCACTTTTCCAGTGTTACCTTTTAGCAATTCACCAGACATGTCTAAATATAATTATGTACTTAATTCCAAAGAGAGGCAGTGCAGATGTCAGAGCCCAAGCAGGAACTGTCTCTTCATTCTTAACTGCTCTGGAGTCTGCATGAACACTGTCATGATTTAGATTATGCCTCCCATTTGCCTAAAAGTGCCTTGTATCAAAGATGAACAGAAGTTCTTTTCTGATTATCTGGCACTGCACTACAGTTTTTCTTTCCATTATCTCTCAACACAGAATTTCCTTATAAAAGAGATACTGACATTCCTCTGCCAAGGCAATTTTTTCCCAGTCAAATATAAATTTCACGCCTCTGGCATTATGCCAAATGCTAATAGTTTGGAAAGAGACCTTCCACATCATGTTGCATCTTTTGATTACACTTAAGTTTTAAAAAAAACCCAAACAATATTGTACCAATCTCCTACAGAAGGTTACAAAATAAATTAATAGTTGTAAACATTCAGGACACTTTAATTAGGGAATTGCTTGGATACTGAAGTAAGCTAAAGACAGGAATGCTTCCACTTCTTCAAATGCTGAGCATGTTTTTCCAAATTGACATGCGAGTAAGATAATACTTAATGGCAAGGTCAGTTTAATGTAAGTTTTACCTTTGTCTTACCTCCAACTTTGAACATTGACCCAAGGGGCCAATATTGGGATTGTTCAACATCTTTGGACATGGACACTAGGATTGAGTGCACCCTCAGCAGGTTTGCTGCCGACACCAAGCTGTGTGATGCGGTTGACATGCTGAAGGGAAGGGATGCCATCCAGAAGGACCTGGACAGGCTCTAGAGTTGAGCCAGTACAAACATCATGAAGTTCAACAAAGCCACGTGTATGTGGGTCAGGGCAATCTCAAGCACAAACACAGGCTGGGTGGAGACTGTCTTTAAAGCAGCCCTGAGGAGAAGGACTTGGGGGCAGGCACCAGTTGAGGAGAAGCTCAACAGGACCCAGCAATGTGTGCTTGCAGCCCAGAAAGCCAATCATTTCCTGGGCTGCATCAAAAGGAGCATGGCCAGCAGGTCGCGGGAGGAGACTTTTCCCTTCTATTCTGCTCTTCCACCTGGAGTAATGCTATCAGCTGTAGGGCCCTCAAGACAAGAGGCATGTGGACTTGCTCGAGGAAGTCCAGGAGGGCCATAAAGATTATCAGAGGGCTGGAGCACCTCTCTAGTGAAGACAAGCTGGGAGAGCTGGGCTTGTTCAGGCTGGAGGAGAAAAATTTCAAGAGAGACGTTATAACAGTTTTCCAGTACCTAAAAGGAGACTACAGGAAATCTGGAGAGGGACTTTTTACAAGGGCATGTAGTGTGATAGGGCAAGGGGGAATGGTTTTGAACTGACAAGAGGGGACATTTAGATTAGACATTAGGAAGAATTTCTTTATGATGAAGGTGGTGATACAATGACATAGGCTGCCCAGAGAAGCTGAGGCTGCTGCATCCCTAGCAGTGTTCAAGGCCAGGTTGGACGGGGCTTTGAGCAACTTGATCTAGTGGAAGGTGTCCCTCCTGCCATGGGCAGGAGAGTTAGAACTGGATGATCTGTAAGGTCCTTTCCAACCCAAACCTTTTATGACTCTATGATTTATTCAACAGATAATATAATAAAACACACATTTAGCCATGTAAAGTCCACAGAAACTAGACTTCAGAATCATGTGGTAATAACTAAATTTATATATATTTCAATAGTCATAAAAGTTTCTAAAATTTTCCTATGTGACCAGAACAGTACGGATTAATGCAACCTAAGATAAATTGATTCACAAATTGAGAAGTGCAAAAAATCAGTATGACCACTAAATGAAATAAGCATACAAAATATTTTCGAGTTTTATATATCCACAGGCTAAGCAAATGTATGCAGCATATATAATAAAGGAGTGTTAAAACACACTTAGTGAAATCGTTTGGCTAAATGTATTTCTTTATGAAATAGATTCCATTATCAGAAAACTCAGACAGACAATCCCCACTAATCCTAGCTCTTTCATTTCAGATTCAGACTAAAAAACCATGAATGCAATACCAGCACATAACTTATATTTCCCCACTGCTAACAGGACTTTCCCTCAATTTCTGTAGGCTAGTGTATCCCCACTGACTTTAAAAAAATGTTTTAAATTAACTGCTGTTGATACTCGCGCATGCTATGCTCACTGGGCAGTGTTTGTTTTTATGCTTAAAATAATCAAAATAATAATGTAAAGTTAATAGCAAAAATTAAACCAAGATTAAATAAAGAAGGGACATGACATCAGACTTAATGCAGAAGATGTTCATTGGATTAAATTAATATGAATATGTTTTTATTCCAATTTAGAAGTGTATACAGTAGCACGTATTTCCATTTCGTTATTTGACTGAAATGTTTCCCATATACCAAGGAAAATGCAAACTAGGATTTTTCAATTGATATGACACCATTTCTCTCATATGCTGGTTTGAATCATAAGCTTGATAGAGCTTGAACTAACAAGATAAGCATAAGTGAAAGAAATGACAAAGTCTAATCTCAGAGAAATTCAGAAGTTTCATTAACTTCAATGAAAACAAAATGACAAGTCATTTTAAATTGCCCCAAGACATAAATAAAATCCTAGATTCATTTGAAAATTCATAACCAAACCAATATTTGAATTTGACCTTTCTTTACTATTTATTGCCTTACTATTTTATCATTTGTTTCTGTGAAATGATTCATATTATTATAAAGAACATTCCTAGTTTACATTCACAAAATTGAAACACTGTTATATTTAATATTACCAAGTTACGTATCACAATGCAATACATTTGTAATTGGTTTAAAATAGAGCAGTGGAAGTGTTTGAAATGCTTTCCTATTACGCTTATAGGTGTGAACATTGAAAGTGGACTAAGACATCTCTGTGGTGTACTGCTGCTTCAATGAGCTGTTTATTGTGTCAGGTCATTGATCCTTTAATGTCACTGATTTTCTTCATGGCTTTTTTTTTTTCTTCCTTTTCTAAAATATTAATTTACGGATTTTCCATAAATAATCAAGTTAATCACAAAAAATGAACAAATTGAAAAATTAATTGATAAAAGTACTTAAATTAACGTGATCAAGTAATCATTTAACAGCTTTAGACTAAAGTCTAAACTGCAAGTTAGCTCCTACTACCCAGTGCTGAGATCAACAGCAACCTTCCTGCTAAGCAGAATTCCTATGACAAGAAGCATGCACACACTTCCAGTGGTCACCATTAAAAACCAAGCATTTGTTTGTGATCTCTGGGACAGCGTAACTATGGCAGAGAACACCCAAGGTTCATTGCAGTTGCTGCTACAGTGTTGCCTTATCTGCAAAGTCACTTCTAATGTTTACCATTAAACACCAATTTTCCTCAGGTTAAGTTAAAAAAAAAAAAGTAATCCATTTCAAATAGTTGTCAGTGAAGGAAGACAGAATAATCCCGTTCCTTAACTAGGAAATTCTAGCCATCAGAGATATATAATGATCATGGTTTGCATGGCCTTCACCACATTTATCTTTTTTCAAAGCAAATACTTCTATACAGAAGAATTCAGTACTTACAGAAAACAAACACCAACAAGTTGGCTCAAAATTAATCAACATAATTAGATCTTCCACTTGAGTTTTTATATGATTGCAGCAAAAGCCTCTTTAACCGTTCTGGAATCTAGAAAGTGGGAATCTGTAGCAGTACTGCTGTAATATCATCAAGTCAGGTTCATTTATTGTCAAACTGTTCCTCCAGTAGTACATTATCAAAATGCATAAAAAGAGAACTTGAGATATGCAAAATATGCCACACAGGAAAAGAGCACTTAAAAGTACTGTAAAATTAAAATAAACATAGTTAAGTAGCCAGTGAGAAACAATGCTAATCAGAAAATACCCCTAGGAGAGCAGCACCCCTCACTGAAAATCTGGATGGGACTGAACTGGACTGGGTTGGTGAAATGGCTATCTCAGCTGCCTATACAACTTTCTTGCAGGTTAAGCCTGCCACAGGGGTGTAGTAATAAATTGCTAAGAAAAGCCAACTACAGCCTGATCCACTTTTAAAAACTGAGGTTGATTCGGGCTAATGGTAAAATATGCTGGTCCAGGAACACTGAGACACCACATAATGATAACCAGGCAGGGCAGACGTGGGTGGGCAGCTATAGGTGCTGTCCCTATTTAATCAGTCACTGTGTGGGAATTACTCATTTTGCTCATCTCCTTTTCTACGTAATTGACTGCTGCTCAGTTTAGACTTTACTTAATGCATTCTTGAGCTCATTGAGAGCCAGGATGTCAAAACCTGAAAGGCATGAGAAATTTTTCTTTGTCTGTAAAAGCCTTGGACACACTCACGATGCAATATAATATGGGTGGGACTAATACCAGTAACTCCTTCTATGATTGTCTTCCACACTCCACTAAATGCAGGTGAGAGTCACTAAACGTGGATGAGAGAAGATAATGAGAAAATTGAACTGTACAGCCAAGCAGACTGGAAGATGCTGAAGGTCATGATGAAAAAGTGCTACCAGTAATAGAATCAGAAGAATGTGGAAGGGAACCTGAAACTTGGCAGATCAGCAGAAAGGAGATAGTGCAGGCCAAACCAAGGAAGGTTTTGGGTGACGAGCAAGTTGAGGGATGAGGAAGAAAGAGACAACCTTAAGGAGAGCGAAAACGAAGGTCTGTAACCACCACAGAGCACTGACCCCAGGGGAAATGTACCCCAAAATCAGACCAAAATTCCACAGGCATAGTAGCATACATCTGTTTTACTGTAAAGAATACTAAATTAAGCAATGTCAGCAAATTTAATGTATATACCGTTAAGCTACTTAAGTACGGATTTAGCCTGTGCCAACTAGTACTCTCCAAAACAACAGACTACGTGATTCAGTAGTTAGTATAAGGATTATTCTCAATAGACAATTATCTTACAGCAATCTGACTTCAGAGGACAGGGCCGTTGAATACCAGGGATGTAGGCTGTCTTACACAGCTACCCTCAAAGCCAGAAGCCATTTTTATTGATAATGGTAAACCTAAACTGGGAGCTTCCTCTTTTGGAAACTCATAAGAAGCGCCAGAACATTGCAGCTAGACCTCAAATTACAGCTCTAAAGCTTCCAAGCCTACCTGTGAGAGTACCAGAAGATAGCTCATTATGAGTTACTTTTTTTGTTTGTTTTTTTTTTTTTTTCAAGTAGGTTCCATTGGAAAATTTAGATTGTGATTGTGTAACTGAAACCAAGTCATAGTGTATACGCAAAAGGATGATGGCTTCAGTATGCATAGCTACACTTAATTCCAGTATTTTCTCACTTTTTAACTTACCTGAAAGATTTTAAACATAAGACTTCAAATCAAATGGGGCACAGGTTTAAATAATTCTACTGGTGTCTCCAAAACCCACAGATATTGTGGTGTACATCTATATTGGTACACTAAACAGCACCAATGACGTCTGTACTTCAGACACAGTCACTGAAGTAAAGCAGGAATTGTCCTTGTCTTTTTTACTTTCCACAACTCTCAGTCAAGGGAGTAGGGGCGAATACAGAGTTCAGGTCACAATTCCTTTACTCACTCTAAAATCTATTTTGAGGAATAGAAAGATTATAGTTTAAAGACTCCATCCTGTCCCTGTGGGGATATGGAACTAGCGGGAGGCACAGGGTTCTTTTTCAGCACAATTTTTCCCCAAGGTAATGGAAGTAGGAAACAAAATTCTCAAACTACCCACAAAGTTTGTGTGTTAATAAATGTAACACAGTGACAGTCTGAGAAGACTGATGTAAAAAGCATAAAAAGGGGAGAGAAAAACATCAGAGAAGAGGGAAGAGACTGTTTACAAGAAGGGCAGGGAAAGAAAAGTGGAACATGTTTTTTAAAAAATCATTTGCCTTTCCCCATTACATATTATTTTTTAACACTGTATATAAAAGTCAGCTTGATCAAATCCATATGTACTAAGATAAATTGCATATTTTTTTTTTCACCAAGAGTATTCCATGTTCTAACTACGACTGGTAAGCTGAACGGAAAGTATTTTAGGTATATGAAAAACCTAATTTTAAATTTTATTGGTTTTTTCCCCTCCTCTACCCTCAGCAGACCTGAGGAAAAAAAGATTAAACTTGGAGAAAGAGAAGTCATGTAAACCTTAGGGATAAGGTGCCTATAAGCAGTAATGCTGAGAAGACAGGGTCAGAGATGCATTAAGAGATACTTTCCTTACATCTGCAGTCAAATGATTATGATAACCATGTTGTACTTTAAAAAGCCTTTTCATGAGATTACCCGAACTATCAAAGTTCATTGCTTGTGACATGCCTATTGAAAACAAATTACTGAAGTGCAGCTTTGTGTACCAAGTCACAACTGCTTAAAAATATCCTTTATCATTTTAGAAATATTCAAGTGAGAGATATGTAAAGAAAACAACCTCTGTGCAGAAGTCTAGTGACACACTGAATTAAAGAAATTTGAGTCAATGTTAGCACAACACACTGATGCAGGAAATTAATATGGGTGTTGTGTGGCTGCACAAAATGCTTGAGGATCTGGGATTTGGCAAACCTGTCACAAAGGAATGATTAAGGCAGGAAGCTAAGCTAAATTAAGACCATGCAGCAGAACAAAATACATGACTATTTTTAGAAACTGTTGACGTCCACATAGCCCAGGGAAAAAACTGGTCTACTTTCAGTGTAAATGACAGCAATGCCATCAGGGCAAGCTACAAGGACATAGTGAGAGTAAATGGCAGACAAGTTAAACCTGAGACATATACAGGACAATGTGAAATGATGGCATAGCAGAAGTTCTGGAAAATTCATGTCAGGAACTCTGCTGTTCAAAATCCCCAAAGTATGTTCTTTTGCCAGCTAATGAACATGCCAAAGTGCAAGTTAGACTAGGAAATCTTGGTATCAAGCAGCTTTATGGGAGCTTGAAACTATGTAAGAAAAAAACGATGTCAGTAAAAATACAGATACTGAGTGGGAATCCTTTATGATGGTTCTAGCTCCAGAATGTTGTTCTATGCTTGTCTGTGTTACTTGATCGTACTTTAAAAGAATTCTTGATAAAGCATAATTGACTGAGCCTGATTTAAAAATTTAGTGAAAACTAGAATGCTAAAGAAGGTATTAGAGAGTGTTTAGTGAAAACTAGAATGCTAAAGAAGGTATTAGAGAGTGTTTCACTCTTTGGGAAAGGCTTCTCCATTGAAAATTGCAAATTCTTTAGTGAGCTGATGGTACTACCCTCTCATAGCAACAGCACAGTTTCCATATTCTTGCATTTCCTCATGGTTTTAACAGCCATAAGTGTCTGTTTAAAACAGTGGTTCACTCAATGAGAAATATTTCAGTTTCTTTAAAACAGTTTTTCTTTTTTTTTTTTAAATTTTCCTTCCCTAAAAATAACAGCAGTTTTAATAGTCATTAGCAGTCAACCTGTAAAGTATCATAAGAGTTCGGAAGTATTGTCATGCGAATTCGTAAGCTACCAGTTGAACATAAGCACAGAATCACAGAATAGATTCAATAGATTTTCCGGAATCATAGCATGATTCCCGAAAGATCATAAGAACTGACAAGTAGTAAATATCCACTGAGTCCACGGTTCTTTTGGATCATTACAATCATGTTGTGGAAGAAACTGAAGAAAGACAACATATCGGTTAAGAACACAGGAGCAAAAACCTTCATAACTTAATTTTATTTTCTTTGAGATGACATGTTAATAAATGAAAAGATTAAAAAAAAAAAAAAAAAAGCCAAAAAAAGCGCGCCTGTCCTTATATGCAGTCTCATGGTCTTTTACAACCTCCTCTGACTTTTAAGAGAGACTGTCTTAGAGAAAATCAATTGATATACAATCTGCTGCTGTAACTTGCAGTATAATGTAGGAGAAAACAGTAGGCACCACCTTCTCAATAGTAGTAGTGTTACGTATGAGATTTTTAAGAGGACCCTAGAACAGCAGTGAACCCCTCAAAAATGGTTTAATATTTGCCAATCAAATGAACTTTTTTGTTCTCCTTCACGGAAACGGAGCAGGAAGACAAAGCTTGTATTTTCACACCTTCCCCAACAGACTGCTGGAGTGTATGTGCTCTCTTAGGCTGCCAAATTATGCTTACCTAGAGTGTACTGCTTGTTTTCAGAAGAGACAAAGACAATGTCTGTGGTCTGCTTTTATGGGATCTTTTTATATGGGTGCAAATAATAATGTAAAAAATATTACTTCAATAAAAATAATAACATCAGTGCACACAGTATAGTGCCATGTTTGGTCAAAGAACTATCACATCATTACAAATTCTGAGTAACAGGCTAAAAATAAAGTCTTTCATCAAACAGAGTTCTAGCATCACAGGATTTTCAGATTCCTTCAGTATTTTTGACAAAACTCAGCTGCCTTAGTAATTCCTCTTTCCCTGGACTAGTTTGCTGTAAACCTTCAAGATAGCAACCTTGCAACAGACAATACAAAAACACGCTTTCTTACAAAATTGTCAGACCACCTTCACTGCATGTGCATATCTCCCACCACTCCTTCCAAGAAGCCTGCTCTGATATGGCTTCTGATCAGGTTTATACATTTCCTGGGGAAGCAGCTGTGGCATCCCCCAGATACATCAACCCAACACCAGTTCTGCACAGCATTAGGCAAGGCAGGTCATAGGCAAAACATAGTAAGAAAAGATACAACTTCTGTTCTGAGATCTCTTCCAACGTGCAATAGTTTCTCAAGCTTTTAATGGAGGCTTAGGATCAGGTTGGAGAATAAGAACATGGGGTGGTTATTCACTACTTGGACTTTCAAATGGTTTACATGGTAAAACTCTTTTCTTTTACTTTTTCCTCAAAACTGTAACCAACTTTTTCATTTGCTTCTCAAATTTCAAGTCTCTTGTTCAGAAACCTAGAAAACTGAAATAACTAAGAGTATAATATATCTGTTCATATAGATACTTTCCCAGAAACTATATGGTGTAGGCCCATTCCTTGTTCTGTATTCTGGAGATAATAAGATCTCAGAGTTGGAAGACTTACCAGGACATGCCTGTGGCTTTTGTTCCCATTTTCTAATATACATCACAGCAGACCTATAATTCTTTAACTACGTAACTCTGCCATCAGAGGAAATTTGGGTAACAGTTTGTTCAATGGCTGTTGTAAACAAGCAGAAGTGAACTGGATATATGGATTTTCCTCATGTCTTTCCAAAGTTGTGATATTCCACTTCAAAATCTTCTTTGCACTGTAACTGACAACACAGGATTCACGACTCTGTCCCTTTCACTTCTAACCTTCATGCTTGTGACATCTTACCGCCTCCACAACCGGCCAATATTATCCTTATTATTCTTTCAAAAATTTTATGTTTCACTGCTTCCCTTTTTATAAGTCATATTAGGTCTTGGTTTTAATTTCTGCTGGAGTTCCTCCTAAACTCAAATTCTGACTATTTATGACTGAAAGCCATGCAAAACTGATTGCAGTGTACTTGTTAAGGTTTAAGAGCATCCAATCTAAGATTGCAGTATTAGAAATACCTTACAGTGCATAAATATTCAAAAGCTTGAGCTGAAAGAGTTTGTTGTAATATTCTAGCTTCAAGTCCTACAGTTTTCTCATTTCAAAGTTTTTAAGATGAAGTATCACATTTATCAACTTTTGGGCAATTACAGGTCATTTAATCTTGTATACACAAACAGCTTCCTAAACATGTAATTTTTTTCTTCTCCCTTTTAATATTCCAGATAAAAGAATCATCTACCAAAATCAGAAGGGAATTCAAAACCAGAAAACAAAGTGACACCGGAATCAAGAGTGTCTTTCCCAAATCTTAATTAAAAAATAAATAAATAAAAAAAATTTATATACTTGCAAAGCAATGCAACCTGACTTTAACCAAGTCTAAGTGGGAAGAATTTAGAGAACTGTCCTGTAAAATGCTGAAAAGTTCTGTTTCAGACAAGAAAGGGAAACCGCAAGATGTGATACATTGCAGTCTGCTGTGTAAAGTCATAAAAAGAACATATTTCTCAATAAGCAACTCATTTGATGGATGAGCTGTGTCCAGGATGAAACCTATTGCTCATAGATTATTTTTTTTATTATTATGATATCATTACTTAAATGTGCAATCAGCTTATATTACCTCTATTAGAATTCAGGCACTTTTCCAAATTCTTCATTTTTACAGCCTTTCTTTGAAAAGGATGCATAATAAACCTGGTAATGCTTTGTAGGTATTTGTAGCTATCTGTCCTTCACCTATTATACTGACAAATGATGCAGTAAGCTGACTGTGGTTTCTATACTACAACAGATTTGAAAAACTGCTCCTGTTCTTGTTAAGTCAGTTACAAAGTGAGACTCTATCCCCTCTATACTGTGCGCTCTGTAATCTCCCAGCTAGAAACTTTCAGAGATACTGTTCTAAAATACGGAACAAAGCATCTCAGAAATGTGCTATTTGAGACAAAAAATTAGCAGCCCATTAAACTAGAGCACTGACTAATCCTCTCTTTTTTTTTTCCTCTTCTACTTCTTTCACATTTCACCTACCTATGGCAGGACTAGTCTGCTGAAGCAAAATTAGAATTCCAGAGAGATCTGAACTGCTGAAATGTTAAACATGTCAGCATGTTAGAGATCCACACTTCTGTTCTACAGCAATAAGTAGTACAAGGTCTAACTGTCTCTTCCTGATTCTCAGGTGAAAAGAACAATTGGTATCAGTCACATTCAGCAGGCACATATACTGTGTCTAACCCTGGCAATCCAGGCTGAAATTAAGTACTGCAAGACCATTCATAGACTCTGAAACCACCTTCTAACAGTAGGTATGGCATACGGATTGAACAAAATGTACATAGCTACTAGATATCAAAAGCATTTTGCAAAAGCCAGTATGAAACATCACAGATCTTCTTATGGATTCTCTTGATAATTAAGCTGATTGTGGAAGGAAAATTAAGCCGAAATGCAAATACATACAGTCTAACATGGAAATTAAAGTATTGTTCAAAACATTTTTGCAGTGTCTGCTGTGGGGTTCAGTGAGTGAAGAGCTCTCATCTCAGTTAATATGCTACAGAAGAATATCTTTCTTTTTCTGTCCATTATTCTTTCACTAAATAAATTCCAAATCAATAAACAGAAACTCCTATCTGCATGTAACATTTAGACCCAAAATCCCCATTCAAAAAGGCATGAAAAGCAGGTGCAGATGTATCTCAGGACATAATTGCACTGAATAACATCAGAATGAGCAACACATTTTGATACAAGTCAGAAATAGGTAATGCAGATAATATACTATTGTTTTCAGTGTCTTAATGTTAACTCAGAGTCATCTAACCAAAAGCAAAAGGCCTCCAGCTCTCCAGCTATCACTCAAATAGCTCATTTAAAATTAACAATAATCTTTTCACTTTTATCTCTTGTAGATAAAAGGGAATCAGTAAAGGAAATTAGGCACAGCAGAATTTGATTCAGGCTCAGACAACCTTTTTATTAATGAAAATACATTAATTCAGCTGGGTTTTAATAGTAAACATGCGGTGAGAACATGGCTGTAAACCACAGGCAGAATGGCCCTCATTTGGCTTTCACTGTCCTCTAGCCTTCCAACCCAACCCACCTTAACTCCTCAGCACATGGACAATGCAGGAAACTTGACAATCCAGAGCTCAGTATGAAGTTGTGTGCCACTTCAACAATCACCTCCTTTCCAAGCTTTCAAGTTAATACAGAGGATGTTCAAAGTAAGAGAGTGGGAAAAGGTACTTAAAGAGGGATGACCAAGGACTATACAAAGGCACAGGATGACCACTCATTTGTCGCATCGAGACCATCCTTTTCCTTCTGTCTGTGAAGGATGCATTAACACTACCAAATTTTGTGCAGAGAGACAAGCGTGAGCTGGTAAGACTCAACAGACAGATCCATTTTGTTCTGGGCAGTAGGACCCAGCCAGACCTCTTAAAGATATATGTTTGTACACAGTTTTCTTACTGAATGAATTTTTCTTTATGCTGCTTGTCAAAAAACGTAGAAAGTTAGCTACTCCTTCCTTGCTCAATAAAGAAATAAATAGTATTTACATTGTATTTAGTACTTATAAACTTTATTTCTTTTACTATGCTGTACATCATACAGCTTGCTGCAAAAACATATTTTTAATAGTTCTCCTTTTCACTGAGGGTATCATATATGCCATAAAAATTAAAATATTACTGCAGGTGGAATTATTGCTACAATTGTGGAGGAAGGCTCAGTGCCTTCAGCAACAGAGTAATATAAATGCTACATAATAATTTCATTTCCTCTCCAAATGTTCAGTCAGATTAATTTACACAAGCACATTGCCCTTTCCCTCACCCACCACAGAAATAGTTGTCCTGGAGTGAAAGATAATCACTCTTTATACACAGTGTTGCACAACTGAATGGGGTGAGACTTTCTCATTGAAAGGCAATGATTGTACAGCCAACTGTTGCACAGGTGACTGGATGAAATGTTATTTCTATGAAAAAACTGACTTCTATGACTTTGCATCAGCAACATGAAGAAAAACATTTTTACAAATGAAAACCTACGTGTGAAGCAACTAAAATAACACTGACCAATTTCAGCGGGTAAGGGAAAACAATGACCAAACACAGTAAAACTAAAACTCAGTGCTAATATTGGTTAATGAATATACAGTGTATATTACAGTTTAGCATAAAACACAGCAATCAGCATGAAGAATAAAGTCACTGCCTTTAATAGCAATGTAGCTGAAAGCACTGGCTGTTTTTAAATGTTATATTGCAATGTCTAACACTCAAAAGGCTGGGCAGGCATTTAGTTTCGTATATTCAAATCTTCATAAATAATATGCTTTACTCTGAATATGGAACGAATTAGATACATCTTATACATCACAGGCTATTTAATGTCTTAAAAGAATATGATTTTGGTAATGACCATATTGCATAATTTTTTGTCCATTTTATGAAATCAGATGAAGTTAAACAATGAAGACAAAATCTGTAGCCATATCAGATATCTGAGAGAAACCCTGGGTAACTTACAAGCGGCAACTGTTAATTAACTTCTCCTATATTTTATTTGTTCTCTAATTTGTTCTTTTATGAATTCTGCACAAATCTACCAGACACCAAGGATATTTTATAATTCCTAGTGATGCCTTATTTTTTCAGAATTTCACAGATGAAGTCTTGTCTCTGATGAACTCAGTGGAAATTTTGCCATTATCTTGAAAGACACTAAGAGCTTCACATTTCTCAGCAAGTTATTCCTGGTTAACAGGAAAGTGTTGAGTCTCACTGTATTTTCACATACCCATTAGGATCTTCAAAGCTATAAAAACTGATAGAACTAAGGAATCACCCCCTAACCCCTGATTCTGTAACATGGCATTTTACACAATGATACAGTTATGATACTAAAGTCCCCCTCAGTTTCACTTACACCACAGTTGTAAGAACATGTTGTAAGAATAGGGACCGCTGTTGGGAGAAGAGTCTTCTGTATTTGTCCTTCACTGGGAGACCAACATTCCAAAAGCCTGACAGTCTACCTTCTACAAAGTATATCACAGTAAATATAACTAATGTTTTCACTTACATAATTGACAGTAATGACACTCCTTTTCATAGCAATTGAACAGGCATCTGTTACAACCCATCAAAAGAGCCTCGCTCACCAAAATGCTTAAGCAGAAATAACACGTTCTGATTTTCAAAAGAAACTATGATTCATTATGACTACTATAATGGTAATATGCAGCAATATTAAACCAACATGCTTTAAAATTATCAATTTTTTTTTTAGATTAAATAGGCACAAATTAAGATTATGAAATTGAGAAATAGCAAAAATGAACACATTATCCCAAGTGAAAAAAGCCAATATTTTGCATTTTTGTGGCCACTAACGATGATTCAACTGCACTACAACGCTGTTTATATGGTTTTATTTCAATTTATAACCCTGCATATGCTTCTTTTTGAGACTGAATAATTTTTATTTATTTTTGAAATTTATGGCACACAGCTCAATCGCAAATTTACAACTAAACTCATTAAAAGGAGATCATGCCGATTTTTTTTAAATAAATGTGAATTGAAAAAAATGTTCAAGGACCTTTATCGGTTATGTTTTATCATCTTGTACTACAAAATTCATTCTGGGGCCAAAACAAGGGCAAGCTCTCTGACATGTATGAAACTATATTTTAACGTTAATGGCAAAACCAAATTCTTTCTACCTGTCTTTCTATTTCAGTTTTGGAGACCAAATAGTTATGGTAGCTTAAGCAAGAGTTGGATCAGCAAACAATGCTTTAGAACTAACTCTCTTAATCTTTTGTGATATTTGCATCTTAGCCACTCTCTTAACTTCAGTAATAAGCAAGCAATAAATTCATTAGCAGAGATGTGGCATAGAAGGTCAATCTGCCTCAATCATAGCAGACAAAGAAATTACTGCGGAAGTTGACAGTAAACATGCAAAAAGTCAAAGGAAAAAAGAGTAATTTTCTCAAATTTGATCAGTCATATCATTGTTATCTCAAATTAGATTCACCCTATTGTTATCAATCCGTAGGCGCCAAAGCAGTATCTTTTAATTTCACTTCTGTGCCATAATCTGTTTTTTCCAGCTGCATGACGGCCTCTTCTGTTCACCATGTTTTCAAAGATTTTTTAAAGTCAGTATAGGCTCTTCTATGACACCAGCAGAGCAATGATTTGATGGATAAAGGGCATATATTTTGGCCCTAAAATAGTCGCCTAAACAATCTCATGGCCTCACTCTTATTTACAGAAAGGTTCTTGTAACCTGAGATAACATTTTTTCCAAATCTGCTAAAAAGTTTCTACATATTTTTTTTTGCTGAGCCTTTTTGAATGTTCAGGCTTTGTCTCTTATTTCATTTTTCAGTAACGAAAAGATCCCACTCCAGGTGTGTTTTGGTTTTCTTTTTCAGGAAATTATTAGTGAAGGCACTATCAGCCACAGTTCCCACTTACACGTAAGATGGTTATTAACTTCCTGGTGATCTTTCCAGTGGGCACCTCTTTCTCCAGATAATAAGGACAAGCTCATGGTTGAACCTCTAGTCTTTTCTAAAACCCTATGGGAACAATATCTGACATCTTTCAACATTGCAGTGCTGCAGCCACTATTGATAGAAAAAGCTTTAACAAGGGCAAAGATCTAAAATATTGTAAACACAATAAAAATAATAAAAAAATAAAATAAATGAAAATTTTAAATAAAATAACAATTTATCAACTCTTTTATTGTATTTCTCTTTTAGCAGGTATTAAAAAATAGTTAAAAGAGATAAGCAATCCCAAAATGTAAGTGTTACCATTCAATGCATTTAATTATTAGTAATATCAGCAAAATTCATTGAGGTTTTCCTCAGCAAATAGAGAAACCAACATAGCAGACTCAATATTTATTTCTTAATCAAAATTTAATTTCTGTCAGCCTTTTGTTTTTGCAAAGTGCTTCAAACCTCATTCATACTATATAAAAGCAATTAATTACCTGGGCCACAGGTTTTGATAGGACTTCTGAAATACTAGCATTAACCTAGTAGTGATTTGCACTTTCATGCAATTGCCTGTCATTTTTAAACCTCTGAACTTAAAAATGAAATTAAAGTGCCCTCTTTTTTTGCTTTATTGTAGTTTTCCTACGTGTTTCAGTTTTTTAAAACAGCTGTCCGCCACTGCACATAATACGCATTAGTGCCATCACTGCTAAGCAATACGTGCAAATTATATTGTTCCTATTTTGGAATACATTTGACATATAAAAGCAACCTAGATTTTTCAATAGGCAGGAAATGTGAAACGGAGTGGACTTTTGCAGCTTAAATTAGTGGTCTGGATTTCCAAATTCAACAAAAATCAGAGCAGCAAAACCAGACTCCAAAATTTTAAGGCTGGACTTTAAGTTAACTTTACTGAAAATCTCATTAAGGTTGTGTATTCCTCAATGATATGATTTGTCTTTGAGAAATATAAGCACGATATAAAACAAAAGTTTGCCCTTATAGCAGAGTATATTTATCTGTATGAAGAAGCCTACCAAAGAAATGAAAACATAAGGTAAAGTCAAAGGGATATGTATTTTACGTGTCCAAATTACTAAGGTGTAGTCCCAGTCACACAATGACGCACATGATTAAGCCATCCATTCACTAAAAGGTGGATAAATACTTCTTACTGCTGTATGTATCAATATATCAATGAATGGACAGTGTCAACCACAACAGTGAACTGATATAAAGATACATCAGGAAAAGTCAAAAGCTGATGACATATTTCCATTACCTTGTCTCTTACCTTCAAAAGCATCTCACTGTATTTTCCACTTACTAATTTGTAATAACAAAGAAAGAGTTGGCTTGGCCAGATTAGTAAACTAGTTTTGAGAACAATGTACTTTACAGAAAAACAGCTGCTCCCACTGTGCTGTACCAAAATGTTGTGTTGTTATGATTTTTTGTTTCTTTGACATTGCAACCTTCAGATCTATGCAATATCTGAAGTATCGTTGACAGTACTGTTAGTTACTCTGTACAGATCTTCTTTACTCCAGAGACTGAATTGTGATTCTGATGCTTCTCAGCACAAGTTACTAGTAAAGACTTCATTTTAATTTCAGAAACAGAAGGTTCTGTCAAGCAGTTGAAAGAAGTTTTCCCTAACTTACATTGCCAATAGAGGGTGGCTTGAGATAACTACAATAAAAGAGCATTTGCTCCATCCAATCTGCTCAACCACTACAAAAACCACCTGTGGTTTACTGTTTATAGTTTTGGGTACAATATACCAAAAAACTAAACAAGAAACAGATGGAGACAGTTCAGGGGACCGCAGTAAGAACAATCACACATCCAAAAAATATGCCCTATAGGCTGTGAGAATTTAAGTCATTCTAGCCCAGAATAGAGAAGACTGAGAAAAAACAACACATGCAGCCATACATTTTCATACATACACACACACATAAATACATATATGTATATATGTACCTATAAAAAGAACAGAGAATAGAAACAAACTGCTGTCCATGTTTGTTGTGCATAGGCCAAGAAGTAACGGGATTCAATCACAGTGAGGAAGATTGAGGTTACACACTAAGAATTTTCCAGTAGTAGAAACCCTTAAGCAGTTCACAGAAATTAACTGCTGAAAGAAGCTGTGAAATTCTGTCACAAGAGGTGGGTTTGGGTTGTTTTGTTTTGTTTTGTTTTTTCTTCTAAGAACTAATTAAATATAGGCATTCCAGGATTGGTTCAAGTAAAGCTCATCTCACACTGTAGGGAAGGACTGGACAGCATGACCTCTCAAAGTTCATTCCAACCTTTTTTTCTAGAATATTCCCATTTTTAAGAGCCAAATTTCAGGTAAATTAAATTTCAACTTCCTTAAATTTCAAAATTTTTATCTGCAGCAGCAAAAAAAAAAAAAACAGCATTATATTCCCCCCAAATATGACTATGTGATGCATTAATTACATGAAAAATTTTAATGTACTCTGTATACAACTGTGCATACAGATTTAAACTCATTTCATTTAAACCAGAACTGCATTTTTAATTAGTTTTGCAGTGATGAAACATTTAATTAAACCTTTCCCTCTTGTCTTTTGCTTAAATAACATTATAAAATGTACATTTAGCAAAATCCTTAGTCTTCATAGAATTGGTAGGTTTCCATGAAAACCTCAGTGCCATGATTCAAATGCACAAGGAAACTTGAGTACAAATAATTTGCAAGCTGCAAGATGTAAATGTTGTCCAGAAGAGTAAAATTCGCCCTTGAAACAGGACTTTCATGGGGCATACACCTTGTGTGTGAATATATCAGGGCTGAACTCCAGCAGAGGTAATTCTTACTGTGATTCAGAAAAAAATCCATTGCTGGAGCTGCAGAAGTTTTGCTGGAGACCTGGCAATCATTCACTGATAAAAAAAAGCACTGAAGGGAAAATGTGTTAAAATATCACTTCATGAGACATTCCAAATGTACAAATTATGTTTCATCACCAGTGTTTCATTAGTGATGATGACGCAACAGATTTTTGTTTGACATATAGCAATATCAATTCACATTCACCATCATAAATTTCTCTGATTTACTGATTTAGACAGGATGTTCCCATAACCTGAAAAAGACAGAAGTGCTTAAAGGGAAAACAAATAAAAATCATAAAACTGTGAATCTGGTATCTCTTAATTATGATTTCTCTTGAAAACATGTAACCTCCAAAACCAGCCTGCCTGGATTATTTCCAGTCATGACCTTTTATTGGAAAACTGCACCTATAGAAAAACAACACATTTACCTTTTTTTTTTTTTTTTTCCCCTAAAGAAAGGTAGAAATCCACTGAAGAGGAAGTGTATAATAATTGACCAAGAATAGAAACCTCACTATCAATCAATTCTGGGAAGTCTAGACATAAAACTAAATTCTGTACTTCTTACAATTCACTACCAAACTTTTTAACAACATAAATAACCAAAGTTAGCCAGTCATGTATTTTTACTTCAAAGTAAGAAAACACCTATTTTCTCCTTCTTTACAAAGATAAAATAAAACACTGGAAAATGCATATCTCTAACGCTATCATATTTTTATTTTTCTGCTTAAGAAGACCTGGCTGTCCTACTGTGGCATGAAATAATAGAAGAGTGTTTATCCCTCCCTTGAGCATGGAAATTCTTTAACATCAGCTGCACACCTGTGACTGTGAATGATGAAAATTGCTGGAGCACAATGAAAATAATAATGAGTTCTCTGAAGTTGTGCGTGTCATGGTCACAGATGCAGGCTCTACAAGCTAACAAAAAAAAAAAAAAAAAGAAATTAATCTAGACAGTAAGTTCCTGTTGAATTTCTCCACTGTCCTCAGCTGTTTATTGTCATGCTGCATTATGAATAAATGAAAGATTTAGACAGCTTCAGCATTTATTAAATTACTAATTGGAATCACAGACATTGAGATCTGAAACTCCTTCAAGTCATCTTTACTGATAAGCAAGCTCATGATAACGGCCTCAAAGAAGCTGTTCAATAAATATGCATAAGCGATTGCTGAGGCAGAAAGCTGTTTCTCTCTACTCCATAAGAGTAAAAAGTTTTGGATAGTTTCTTTACCTATAAATGTATCTAAAACATGAGTCAGAAGCAAGCTGTCTGATCTGAGACTGTACTGATGTGCAGAGACAGATGTAAACCAAGAAATAAATAGGAACTAGGAAAGTGCTTTGAAGTGGGCATGTTTCTCAAACTCAAGAAAATGGAAAATTTAGAACTATTTTCAATATTGTGTGTATAAAACTCCATAGTATGTCCCTATCCGTCATATACAATAATTCACACAAAATAAACTGCACAGACATTCTCAACAGAGAAGGAAATAGAGGTGCATGGTCCTGACTGAGAGCTTACAAAATACAGCAGACAAAGCAATGCAGATATGCAGACTCCACTGGATTTTTACTGTGACTGGGACTCTGACCAACAGTCTCCAATAGATCTTTCAAACAAACAGGGACATTTCTCCCCTACATATAATCTATACTAATATCCAGTATTAACACACTATCTTGGGCAAGATTTGGGAATTCGCATACATGAATACCATTAGCTTGTGCTATATCCCCAGAGAGCAACTACGCCCCGCTCAGCCATTCGCTCATTTCCACCGTGTCTGGATAGGGGAGAGAATCATAAGAGTAAAAGTGAGAAAACTTCTAGGTTAAGATAAAGACAGCTGAATAGGCAAAGCAAAATCTGTGCATGCAAGCAAAGCAAAACAAGGAATTCATTCACCACTTCTCATTAGCAGGCAGGTGTTCAGCCATCTCCAGGAAAGGAGGGCTTCATCACACGTAAGGATGACTTGGGAAGACAAACACCATCACCTCAAATGTCCTCCCCCTTTTTCCTTCTTCCCCCAGCTTTATATGCTGAGCATGATGCCATACAGTATGGAATATCCCTTTGTTGAGTCACAGACAGCTGTCCTGGCTGTGTCCCTTCCCAGCTTCTTGTGCACCCTCAGCCCAATTGCTAGTGGGGTGTTGTGAGGAGCAGAAAAGGCCTTGACTCTGTGGAAGCACTGCCAAGCAGTAAGGAAAACATCCCCTGAATTACAAACACTGTTTCCAGCACAAATCCAAAACATATCCCATACCAGCTACTATGAAGAAAATTAACTCTAGCCCAGCCGAAACTAGAACAGTTTACAGTACAAAAAAACCCAGTGACATTTAAAACTATACTTATCATTAATGAGTCATTGTTTTGTTGTCAAGTAGCATTCTTAAGATCTTGGAAGTAGAATCAGCTAAGTGTCTCCCATTGGGGTGACAGCCAACTTATTCAGCTATTCTATCACTTAAAAGAAATTTTATTTTTTAATTCACCCATCTCTCCCTACTACTTCCCTTTTTTAAGCACAGCACAAAGAATCAAAAGCAGGATTGAGAAAAGGAAACAGAGAAGAAAAGGGATCTGGCACTGTTTCACAATCACCCTTCTGAGGAGCTGCATCATCTGAAATTCTGTGTTCAGAAGTTGGGAGAGTGAACAGAATGTTTTCAGGGGAGGCACACCAAACAGTGAGCACAGTCAGGGGACGAGGCAAATTCAGTGAGTTAAAGAACAAAATGCTGCAGGTAAAAGAAATGGCAGATTTTGAGTTTCTAGATCTAAATATCAACCTACAGGCATACTGATATGATTTGTTAGTTGGAAAAAACAGACTACTCTACAAGGAATCATCTTCTATGTAATTTCCAAGCTGTCAAATCTAAACATGATTTTATTGCCCTTAAAGTTGAAAATATCCTTAGGGAAAACATTAGTCTGAAAGCAAATTGAATTGCAGGCATTTTAATATTAACCTGCTTTACTCAACATAGCTCCTCTATTCAAAAGACTCTTGGTTGTTTCAGGGCAATTCTGATGTTAACTCTCAGGAGGAATGACAGGGAGCCTAATACAGATTGGTCTGAATCCCACTGCTGGTCTGACCATAAAAACCTTGGGGAAGCAATACCATCTACCTAAATCCTGCCACTCTTCAATTCATATATACTTAATAGAGTTTAATTCTGGAACAGTAAGTCCAACTAAAGTAGACTAGCTATTTTTCAGTACATCTTCAGGGATACCTGCCTTTTTTTTTTTTTCCTGTTCCACCCATGCAATTTAAGAAAGAGCAAAAAAACCCAGCATATATAAAAAACTTACAACGAATCCTCTTTCTCTGGCAAGCTGAACGTTACAGATTATAGATTTTGATAGTGATGCAAATGTTTCCTGTATTGATATTCTCTATAAGGTTCTTTCCTGAAATTTAATCTCAGGAAAAACACACAAGGGAGATGAAAAGCATGAGTGTGATTTTGTAGAAACAGCTAAAACAAATCCTAGACCAAACTTTTAACTCTTGATGAGTGTAAAAGTCTGAGGAGTTGTATCTGCAATTTGGCTGGACAAGAAAGCAGCATATCTATAATCTGAGGCGGCAGCCAGACATGGCCCAGCTTCAGACAGGAGGGCCTGTAGTTGTGCTTTGCAGAATGATATTGTGAGCAAAGCTACCCAGTCTAAAGATGGTTCATGTCAATAAATTTGCCAATGTTACACCGGGTCTTCTTGTAAAAGATAACATGGGTATGCTCTTGCCCACAAATTACACTTAATTTATCTGCTTATTTCTTTTTTTTTTCCACTAATAAGGAAACAAAAGCTAGGCCACTGGTTTTTGAACTGGATATAGGCTCAGAAACACCACTTTCAGTTTCTTACTCAATATAAACTTATATTATGCCTTAAATGAAAACATTTAAATCTAAATTTTTAGCAAGATACCCAAAATACATCTTCAGCTAACTCTAGACTCTGTCAGCAGAAGCAGACAGGAGATGCTCAACCTTTTGTCCAGGCAGCTCTTTCAGCGCCTGAATGTTTGCCCAAGTTCTCCGCTCAGAACCTTATTTAACCAGGATTAGCAAATAGTCTCCGAGCTTATACACACAACTCTCTTGAATCTAGCAAGCAAGGCTGCTTGCAAGATCCAGACAGACAGTAGCTCTCAGATGACAGCTACCTGTGCGGACTCCATAAGTCACAGAACAGGTTTTTATGATTCGGCTGTAAAATCTACCCCATATTGTGAGAAGCTTTTTTACTCATAAAAAGTAGACATTACTATGGAAAGCTACTGTCATTTTCAAACTGCAACCTATTACCTTGGAAAAAAAAATTATTTTACTTATTCCAAATTTGAATTATTTCAAGTTAAAGATTTCAATGTGAGAAGCATTTAAATTTGGTTTCTATGAAAAGAATGAGGGTTTAAAATAGATACAGTGGATTGCAGCTAAGCCTTAATAGTTTTGTCTGTACTACAGAGAGCTCATAGGAAGACTTTAAAATTACTGTGGACATTTAAAAAAGGTAAAAGAATGATACATTCATTAGCTGTCAATAACAAGAGTAATAAAACAAGCAGCTAGCCCAAGAAAATATTTTCTGATATAATTAACTGAAGGACAATGGACATTCTTGAGAACAAGAATAATTTTTAAGGTAAAAAAAAAAAGTACGTAAAAATAAAGGCAGTTTTTAAATATCATGACAATTGCATGCCAACACGAGAGATGAGATCTGAATACTACGGGACATGGAAAAAGAGAAGAAAGAGCAAAGAATGAAAATAAATGCTTCATTATTATATAGAGAAAGAAATTTTGATAGAGAATGTGAAGAAATACAAATAATGGAGACTTACAACAGCTTGATGATCAAGAAGAAAGATAATAGGAAACTATTATGGAAGATACAAATAATTAGTAAATCATTAACATAATATGGATTATGAAATAATTTATTTCAAATTGGAATATATTTATATTCATTAAATACAAACCAAAACAGAACATGAAGTAATATAAAAATGCAGTACAAGAAATTCTTAGTAATGTAACATACTAATAAAGAGTTAAAAAAAAACCAGTAGAACTTGAGTAACTTTGCAACGAAAAAGAAAGTTACGGATCTTAGCTCCTGATAATGGTTAAAAAAAATTCGTATTTCTTATTTCTAGCTGAGATGTTAATAACATGAACATAGTTAAGAAAAGACCGAAGCCAGAGAACCATCTTATTTGTAACAAATACATGCTCAGATGTTTAGAAGTCCAGACTGAGATAGGAAAATGTAATAAAGTGGAGGAGGAATTCTATTAGCATGTAGTATGAGAGGAGGAATAAAGGGAGCCAATCTTACAAAAATAACTTTTGACTCAGCTGCTTCATTCACCTAAACATGCACCTTAAGCATGCCATTTCTTTGATATAGTCTCTGTCAGAAGTAATAAATACTTTAAAATATTCCTGCCTCAGAATACAAAGATAGACTCGTATTATTCACAGATACGTTTTAGGAAATTATTGTCACAGTCCTCCAGCAACAGCATAATCAAAATTGAAGACTACATAGCACTTAAAAAAAACAAAAAATAAAGCAGAATAAAGCTTAAGCCTGAATGATCTGGTGTAAAAGGTTTCATGCTTTTATTCAGAGGAGATAAATGTTTGCTTAAGTTAACCAGACCAAGAAAGATTTTTGTCTTCAGCCACAAAAAACGCCTGTCATAATGGAATATCAATATAGCCTACCTGGTGCAGACGTACATTTTAAAATGTCTGACATTCTAAACATTCATGATGTACATGCCAACTTTGTTAAAATCAATGAAGAGCGACAACTTAACATCATACAAAACACGGATTCTGATCACTCAGCTTATTCTTCACCTCTGTTAAGAGACCACAGGCTGGCAACGATCTCTTCTGCTTGAGATTCCACAATCGCTAAGTCCTGCTTGAGGCAATGTGCGATCCCAGATATGCATCTTGACCAGCTCCCAGTTCCTCAATAGAGGTAGATGCTCCTCTCCCTCCATCTTCCCTCTTTCAGCCTGAAACTACATTTACGTGCAAAAGACATTTGGCTGTATGGAACTCTAAAGAGGTGTTTCCATCCAGGGAACTGAGGAGCAAAGTACATGTCAGCACAGCACACATCAGAAGGTAATTTGAAAAGGAGCCTCAGATACTAAGAGAACTGAAATTCCCTGTTTTTGAAATCCTTTATATTTTAAATGGGATTGTTAAATGCTGTATTTTTTAGGGTATACTGAAAAACAAACCAGAACAAAACAGTAGGAGCTTATTACTGGGACACACCAAAACCTATGATACAGAAAGCCAAGACCTTAAGACTTTAGGTACTGAACATGGCAGACGCTTTCTGAATTATGAAGTCCACAGCTAGACTATAGTATCAGCAGTGCTTGCATACGGAGAACATCAGTAACAGAAGTGATACGAATATACTTTTCATTAAAAAAAAAAAAAAAAGAATCTAAACCTTGTTATTCCTGAAAATACAGAGAAGATTTTTACAATACCCAGCTGTGGGTTTAATCATCTGGAAAGAACCCAAGGCACCCCACAAAGAATGCAATTAGTCTGCAAATGGGGTAGGCCTAACCACTTTCACCTGGCTGCTCCTCTTCATTTCCTAAGTATCCTGCTCTATAGGGTGTCCACATCATGTAGGCAGCTACGAGATGGAAGCTGTGTCTACTCTTCAGTATTGGTCCAGTGACTATTTTGAATAAACCAGAATGATAAAATTTGAAATGATTTTCACAGTGACCTACTGTTTCTTTATTTTTACCTGTTGATTCAGTAGAGGATGTCAAACCACTATGGACAAGCAGTTGGGAAAGATTCTCAAATAAACCTTGCCAGTACAGTCATTATGCCGCGCTGAAAATAAGTTAATGCAAATAAGCAGATCATTAAGCACAGATACAATACAGAAGAACAGAACATACGCAGTGCTTTATTTCATCAGCATTACATTGTTTCTTTCTCCTATAGCAGAAGAACTGCCTGGTTACATGTTTTAGAATTCCAGCAATATTGTGCAATTGTGATAAACTTCTCTGGAAGAGCATTCTCTAGCTGTTTTGATAACCACAGAAAGCTCTGCTGTCAGTTAGCTGACATACACTACCAACAAAAATTTAATCCTACACTTCGCTCATACAAAATCAATATGAGTATCTAGAAGGCTAATACACACATATAGCCAGTCAGAAGAAAAGCATCAGCTTTATTCCAGCATCTTCAGGGCTTTTTATTAGCAGATTTGCATAAAAACTTTCAACTAACAAGCATGGGCAATGTCAGATGACCCTTTACTACACTGTTATCCTCCTTCACAAAGAAAATAATCAGGACCCATGGAAGGCAGTCAATGTAGCCGGAAAAATGAGACATTTAAATTGAACAGAATAAATTAACCCAAATGGGTAATAATGAACATTAAAAATATGTACTGACATTTCTCATCCTTTTTCTAAGACCTTTTCAATATCCAGACTAAATATAAATAGATTTTATTTTCCTACAGATATGATTGAAATTTTAAAGTTATACCTGTAATTGGTGACAGAGATACTCCATTTATAATTTTGTCTGACAGGCATGTCATTGGATAAATATTGATTCTTATTTTCCACATTAATGCTGCTATTGGCCTTTAAATATAGTATCTGTGCAAACATATGTCCGCATTTCAGCAGCTCTGCACTTGTAATGGTAATTGACAAAACAATGAATCAAGCCATATGTCTACCCTAGGTTATATATATATCTACACACACAAATAGCTGTATCTAGACACACACATACCTCCTTGCCCGAAGCACGGTGGATACCAGGCTACGTAGCCATCCAAAGAGCATAGCCAATAAACTGTTAACAAGCTGGGCATATCTATCATGAACCCTGTTTACAGAACTTCTTAACATAGTCAGACTCCTACAGCAAAGCCAGATGAGTGCACAGATAAACATTAAGAAGAGGTCCAAAAAAAAAAAAAACCAAACCAAACACCAAAATACTCAAGCACAGTCTTGATACAACTTGAAGTCTATTAAGTCTATTTTCTTTCAGGAAACCTGCATTTGGTCTAATGGATCTTTTTCTTTATGACTATGAGTCTTGCTAAAAACTATAAATTAAGAAAATAAAAAGCAAATGTCTTTTTCATATCCTGGAGAATAGCAGGCAATAGAGCATTTTTTCACAGCAACCTTAGCTTTAATTTAGACAAAGCACAAAACAGTCCCTAGTCCCTTCAGAATTAATCTTAAAAATTACAAAATATTTTAGGGCACAAGACAGGGAAAAAAAACTTCTCAACACACTCTGTGGTCCAGAAATCCCATTCATCATCTCATCCTTTGGATTTATTTTTTACGTGTGGTATATTCCATTCCTTCCAGAGCTGACATCTACACAAAGGTTACCTTTAACTTGAGCACTCCTGGAAAGTTTCTGTTCTCTAAGGTACTTTTGCTCTCAAGAGGGCAGAAACAAGCTCTTATAATCAGTTCAGATGATATAGTTAATACTGGTGAATTATTCTCTGTAAGGGATGACATCTGTTAATTAGCCTTCATTCAGTATCTTTCTTAAAACATGTTTTAGTTTATAAAGGATGGACAAGTCAGAAAACAAAAGCCAGGTGATCAGGCTAGATTCAAGAAGACAATACTAGAATCTCTTTGGAGGTATTGGCTGATCTTGATTATCAACGCTGTTCATCAACTGCAACTACTCTCTTTAATTTAAAATTTTAAAGTGGAGGATGTGTAAATATTTTCAAGGCTGCCTATGTGCCTCTCTACTACCTTATTCTAATGTAAATTACAAATAATTACAATAGAAACATTGTGTATGCACAAGGATTCATTATCTTCTCATCCAAGCAAATAGGTAGCAAAATAAACATACACAGCAGCATATAAAATAGGCCATTATTTCTTCTAGTATGTTATGCCTGCACATATATACATTCTTTATCAGAGTGATAAAATATGGGTTCCCAAAATTATAAGCATTTTCCTTATTATTTAAAAAAATAAAAATTTACAATTTACCCCAATGTCAAAGAATGATCGGACATAAAAAAAAGTTAAGTGTGCAATCAAACCTTTGAAATATCTGACAGCAGGAGTAAAATAAATATCTCTATTTGTAACTTGAGGTTTGTTTTTTTTAACCCTTATTAGCTTATACCTATTTCTTAAAAAAAGGAGATAAAATCTGTGCACAGGAACCTCTCAGTAATATTAGTCCTTCCATAACGGAAGTGTCCACTTAAATGTCCAGTCCTTCACCTTACGGCTACAGTCTTTAAAATGTAAGTCACTTATTAGAAACCCATTTCTAGGTAGGTTTTAAAAGACCCAAAAAAGACCTTCTCATCATCCTTTATCACCCAGCTTCAGGCTTATTTTTGTCTTTCCTAGGTACCTGCTATTGCCCTCACACCTACCTTGTAGCTGAGGTTACCTCTCCACTGCCCTCCTTCACTCCACAGCTGGCACTTGGATATGCAGGAGGACAGATCACAACAACAGGAGTGCAGACGGCTCATGTGGGCAGGCTATACAGCTGAAGAGCTCTTCAAGGACAAACTGTTCGCTTTGCCCAGGATACCCTGATAAGCTGCAGCTCTGCCTTCCTTTTGCCATGAAGAATCAGCCTAGGGCCTCAGCAGACATAGGCAGGAGTCCCAAGAAGGACGGGTGGTGTGGCCTGAAAGCACCACAACTGGAATTTTAGCAACTCATTAGGTAGAGATTTCCTTTTAGACAGTAAGACGGCCTTCCTTCTGGAGGATTTCTCTCCCAGTGCTGCATTTCCCCATCTGTTCTTCTGCTGGGAGGAGATGTGATTTTCAGCACCCTGAAGATAAATTGTTAGCAGGATGAATAGGACTAACAGAACATGAGGAGAAAGGAGCAAGGGGGCACAGTCTTCAGAGAAAGGTAAGTCCCAAAGAAAGGACAAGTGGCAGGAGCTGATTGTTTCTCTTCAAGCCACTTTACTACCAACTATACAAAATAATTTTGCTCCCATCTTTAAGATGTATCATATGTGCATGCATACATGTATCTGGGAACTGATATTCAATGTTGTTTCTGTCTTATCGCAAACTAAGACTTTTACTCTCTATTACTGGAGCACATTTATCTTATCACATCATTCCAATCAATAAAAACTAGGGTTTGTGGCACGGAGATGGTGTGCGTGGTCAGGCCCACTCTTTAATCTTACTGCAGGGCATTATTTTCAGATGTGTAATTTATTACTTTTATACTAAATCATCACTTTTTGTTCAAAAGAACTGAGGACTGTTAAAAATTGTGTTGTAGAAACAGAAGAAAACTGGGACTTTGGAATGTGTGTAAACACATCTCTCAGTGGGAACTTGCCACCAGGATCACAGCAGTATGCAGTAAATAGCTTCTCTTTAGTTGACTTGTACAGGCTTTAGAATGACATTATTAGTATTAAATGGAACCTTTGGAAACTAGCAATTTACGTTACAAATTCTCTGCTGTTTTGTTAAGGTTTTAAATGGGAAAGCACAACTCGCTTTAGACTTCCTGTAAATAGGAAAAGTTTCACTGAAACTTTCAAATTACAGCCTTCAAAAGTCAGACACAAGTGCTGGTGGCAGGCACAGTTTGAAATCTTAAACTTCAAATAGCAAGATACACTTCTACCTCCACTCAGTAGATAAGATTTCAGAAGTATTTAGAAAGGCTGTGCGAGGTAAAAGTTCAGTGTGTGTGTGCACGGCTGATGAAGAATCATTCGGAGACATGCACACACTTGGGGCTGGCAGAAAAACTTGTATGCTAGAGATGGAATATTAGGTCAGAGGTAGCTAAAAGTGAAATTCAGATTCTTCAGGGACATTCTCCTTTGAGCAAATAAAGGGCAAATGGCCATCCTCTTGTTCCATTCTTCTCCGCAGGCTTCAGTGAAGTTGACCATAAGGTAAGGTTGTACTTTGTGATGGACGCAGACAGGTTCCAGGGGAACTGCTTAAAAGGCCTCTTATTTGTGATCTCCCTCATATGCAACTATTTTTTTCAACCTTTTAAAAAATTAAAGGCCACTTCCAGAAGAAGTACTGCAACAGCACAGTCTCAAGTGCTAATAACACGGAAACAACACTGTCCTACCTACTCAATGAAACTACAATGGTGCCACCAAATCTGTCCAAGTGTTTTGAAGAAAATCAGGCCACTGTCGAAGAATAAGCATCCAAAACTGAAAACAAAATTTAAACCTCCTCCCTTCCCCTCTCCCCTCCAAAAAAATAAAACCCAAACACCAAAACCAAACCTACCCCATAGTACAATTTCCTTGATTTAAAAGGCCAGAATGACAAATAGTATTCCATCCTTAGTTCAAAAGTACTTTTTTTTTTTTTTGCTAGAGCTCAGCTTTCACATATTACTTTGAAAGTTATTTGTACTCCCTCCTGACTCAGAGATTTTTCCCCATTTATAAGAATCTTATCTGTTATTCATCCCTTTATCATCTTACGGTTCAGTTACAGAATTGCAGTAAACCTGAAGATACTGGAAGTACCCGGGTACCTAGGAAACTCCCTAATACATACAGAAAGCTACTATAGAATTACACATGTAGCCTGACTAAGCTACGTTATCAAACACAAGTTCTATATACTGATTTTCCAGTGTACAGCATCAAACTCAAGTTCTCTGCTTTAATTTTTATTTTGGGATCTCCACACTTGGATTCAGATCAACTGAAGATTCCTAAAGCACCAGACAAGGATTGAAACTGATTAATTCATCTTCTAAAACAAAATAATCTCTCTGGAGAACTGTAGTCTTTGCCCACAATGCCAATCCAAAGCTTTTGAGAGCATCAGCATGCCCCAGTATATTGTGAAATTAAGGGCAGTGGTATTTGGTCTTTTTCTGCCATAAATGTACAGAAATACAAATATACTACAAAGAGAAAACTTCAAGCACAGGACTCCTACTTCACTGTATGCACTTCTCCTCCTAGGGAGAAGACAAGATAACAAACAATATATCATTTGACACAAACCAAAAAGGTATTCTGATGTTACCAGGGGGCAATCAAAAAATTTTAGACCACTTCCACCAAATCCCATACCTGATACATGCACTCCATGGTTGCAAGTGACCAGTTTTCCCTGCATCCCCTGCCCCCTCTATATTTGTACTTTTTCAGCTTAAAATGAAAAGGGGATTGTATACGTACGAATTCATCTAGTTACTTTGACTATGTATATTACTTACCACCCTTGTTCTATTTATGTCCTTAGACACTCAGCAAAGATGTGCACTTACTTTAACTGCAATCATATCGTGCTTACTACAAACATAACGTGGAAAGGCAAGGAAGTGACTGAACTGACATTCACAACTTCATAAGAAGTTGAAGAAGAACTGAAAGGTGAACCAACCAAAATATTTGTAGATATAGATACAAGGCAAACCAACATAAGAGGAAGGTTTCACTGCCATCTCATGTCATGACAAATTCCACTTTTTCTAATAGGTCTGCTTTACTTATATACTGCTTAGATGAGTTATTACTACTACTCTGTGACCATACATTAGCAAGCAGAGGAGCACTTCTGCCTATGCTGAAAAACAGTCCCTAGCCTGGAACAAAGGTCAAGGGAACTGCAGAAGCAAGTACCAGAAAAGGTCATTACTAGGCTAATAACATGAAAAGCAGGTAGGGGTTAAAGCATAAACAAACAAAAACTATAGAAGAGAATGGACTTTTCTACCTAAATAACTCCTGTGGAGACAAGCTCTAGCTAGTTTGGGGGGGATTTGTGAAGCTGGGCTGAAGTAGGAACACCACAGCTGTCAGTTACTGTACTGATGAAGTACAAAATTGTTGAACAATGAAGAGTGATTTGCTGCATTCTGCACTTAGGTATCTTGCTGACATACAAAATCTCCACTGGCTGTCATGTACACCAACCCGTCACAGAAAAAGACATGTAGACCCAGGCAGTATATAGGGCTGTTTGTACATTACTCTACACATTTCAGACCCTAATGTTCCTATAATTAAAACATTCAAACCATCAAAGGAAAGGATAGGAAAATAAAGTTTTAGGGACTAAGAGTTCACACAGTCTCTTGCCTGTCTCTCTTTTAGGCACAATAATAAAAAGTAATTACAGAGGATCTAGTCAAAGAAGTTATGAAAAACTAAACAGGAATTTCAAGGTAAGGAATTACATCCTCGGCATGTAGGAGAAAAGAATTGAGAATTTAGGCCATAGTGTCCTAATCTGTGGATGGCTTAGACTGTCTGTCTGGATGTAAAGCAGAAGGTCCCAATCCATGAGAGCTGGATTTAGCTCCAAGGAACGTATGCAGAATGAATTGGCTGTTTAAAAAGCATCCCTGATTGAGACAATAATTCAGCTCTCCATCGTATGGAAAAGCCAGCTACGAACGGATCAATGCCATTTAAATCATACTTCTTTTCACAACCACTTCTGGCTCCATTTTGAAATAAGGGTCAACAGTGAACATCGTTAGAAAGCCTGATTTTTCTCTGCGTTTTTTTAGACACTTAGGAGGGCTGTCAGCAGGCCTGGTGTCGTGATAAAAACAATAATTTCTGCCAGTGACACCAGGCTCAGAGACAGGTATTGATCTGCTAACTATTCCCATTTCTTCCCTCATTATCCCCTGTAACTGGAAGGACAAAGGAGAACACTACTTTTGTTGCTGATACCTTAACCAGTTTTCCTAAGGCCCTGAAGTCTGGATTGTCCTTGGACTTCTTGTTGTGACTTCACCGCTGCCTACCTGAAAAATCAGTAATGGATAATCTGAGGCCCAGCCAGGGCAGGAACCATTCTCTTCACATCCTTGGACCCCAGGGAGGCAGCAGACTTCCCTAAGAAGTGAGTCCAGTCTGCATACTGAGCTTTCTGTTCTCTTCAGAAAGAAGTCTCCTATGACAATGACCCATCTTTTATTTCTTTTTGCAAGCAGTTTTGAAGCAGGGCATAGACCGACTTAACCTCAGTGATACCTCCAAGTTAGATGAACCACCATCCTTGTTATGGTTCAGTTCCATTTGCAGAGCCTCCTACCCTTTATGTGAGGGCGCCTGCGAAGGTGGGGCAGTCACGGAGGAGATATGCTTGCGGAGCTAGACAGGAACTTGTTATCAATGTCACATCCTGTTCCTTTAGTCTGTGTGTTCAGCCCAGGTCGTCAGCCCTGTGGCACATGCCACAGGCTCCTGACAGCTCTCTCGGCTCCTTCTGAAGTTCCCTTGGTTTGAGAAACTCCTCTGTGCACTGCACCAGCGCACTCCGTACTGCTCACCTCAGCAGCAGAGTGCTCAATACTCTGCCCTGGTTTCTGTGACCAACCGCCAGAATCCTATTTACCGAGCATAGAAAAATATCACCTGCTGTTTCTGCAAATGTTTCAGTTAGACACAAATAATGAAAAGGCTCTCTTTCAAACAGCAATGTAATTCCTTCAGAATACTGCGAGAAGTTCTTCTGGTCTCTCCATTTTTCCTAGAGTAGTTAGTAAATTCATCCCGTTTTCAACATCTTAGAGGCAAAGAACATTTTTGGGATCCTGACACTCAAAGATCCAGACGCTTCCAGATTTTAGTTCACTATCTCAAGAGCTTTCCTTTCGCTTAAGGGATGGTGTTTTTACAAGCCATTATGTGCTCATGCTTAGTCCTGCCAATGACTACTTCCCCTTATCAGGGGAACATACGTAACACAGTTGAAATGAGTTCATTTAATCAAACACTGGATATTCTCCCCCTGTATGACACATGGCACCTTTCTGTTGCATGGTAGGAACACATAGCTAGCCAACTCATGGGGCGCTGACAGACAAAGATGTCTAGTTTATCGGAATAGTCAGCATGAACGACATTGTCCCTGTAAGCCCTGCCTTCACCTAACTGCTGAAGTTACTGACTTTTTTGACACTAATACCACTGTTGTTGGCACCACATTGTTTTTTGCACTTCTTTCAGAAGTAGAACTAACAAAGCTTCCAAGTTTCTTATAAGCACTCATTGTCTCCTGCAAAGTTGTTCAGTCCTTCTGAGGCTAATTCTCCTGAATTAGTCCTCCTGTTTGCCCATGCTATGCACATTCTGCTAGCACTTACAAGCTCTTGGGAATCATAGAATCATAGAATAGTTAGGGTTGGAGAGGACCTTAAGATCATCTAGTTCCAATTCCCTTGTCATGGGCAGGGACACCTCACACTAAACCATGCCACCCAAGGCACTGCCCAAACTGGCCTGGAACACCACCAGGGATGGAGCATTCACAGCTTCCCTGGGCAATCCATTCCAGTGCCTCACCACCCTTACGGCAAAGAATTTCTTCCTAATATCCAGCCTAAACTTCCCTTGTTTAAGAGTGTTAACCAGTTAACCCTTGTCCTATCACTACAGTCCCTAATGAAGAGTCCCTCCCCAGCATCCCTATAGCCCCCTTCAGATACTGGAAGG
>WYDI02032187.1:0-12397 GCA_009867235.2 Psittacus erithacus
CACAGGGGCTTGGAGCAAGCTGCTCCAGTGGAAGGTGTCCCTGCCCGTGGCAGGGGTTGGAGCTGGATGAGCTTTAAAATCCCTTCCAACACAAACCAGTCTGGGATCGTATGCTACGATTCTGTGATTAAAGAGGCTGGTAAGAAGCTGACAGTAATTTTATTAGTGTCTTCTGCATGTTCAGTGCCTTCCTCCTGAAGCCACGCAGCTGGCTTGACACAGTCCCCATCCAAGCATAGAAAAGCCCAGGTGTGACACCCTGGCTTAGACCCTGCATCCAGCAACCTACCTGGCTGGGGAGGAGAGGGGTCTGGTGCAGGAGACGTCCCAAACAGACGGGAAATGATGCTGCGCTTGGGTGGTGGGGCTGCAGCTGGAGGTGCTGGAGGGACTGCAGCTGCAGGAGGCGCATGTGGCTGCAGGGCCTCGGGTGCAGGCACTGGTGAAAAGGATGGGGGGGGTTCAGGAGAGATGGTGGAGCTTGTGGGAAGTGGCTGCGGTGGCTGTGGGGTGCCCGGGCTGGAGCTGGCTGTTGATGTGGAGCTCGGAGGTACGATGGGTGACTGGGAGCCAGAGGAGGGGCTCTGCCCGTTGGTTGTTAGTGGTGACGTGTGTCCTTGACTTCGGGCTTCCATCATTTCAAGGAAGCTGCAGGGAAGATAAATTGCGAACATAAGGAAGGGAAAAAACATGCTCAACAGAGACTCCAGCATCGTGCTGGGCTGCTTGAGCCATGTACTGAGCTGGGAGGGTGTGGGTCTGCTTTCAGTGATGCTGTGACTCCCCAGGCCACAATAAACCTGGTTCACTCACATGAGCTAAAGTCAGTCCATCTTCATCAAGGTGTGGAGAATCCCAGCCTCTGTTGTACTGCAGGATGAAACTTGTATTTGCAATGCTGCTGGGAACTCCTTGGATAGACAGACTATAGCAACATGCCAGGGCTTGAAACAAAACCTTAAACCAGTTCTTGGACATATGTCTCCAAGGGAGTCAGCGCTACAGTGATGGCACATTTTTAGATTGTGCAGAAGAGATAAGAGTGTTAAAGAAAACTCAAATGCTATAAAAACCTCTTCTTCCAGCCAAGAATGGGTTTGAGAGGAGAATCCTTGAATGTCAAAAAAAAAGAGCTATGCAGAGGGCTCACAGAGGACTGACTGCAATGATCCTTCTTGTATTTGCAGACACACAGGCAGACTCCCCCTGCATGCACTCCCACTCTGTGTGAGAGGCAGCAGAGCCAAGCAACAGAAGCTCTGAAGCAAGTTGTGGTCCTAGCTGGATTGCTGCCTAGAAGAGCATTAAAGCCTACACCAGCAGACAGGATGAAATGCTCTCTCCTTTCTGCAGCCTCCTCCTGCAGCCCTCCTGGAGAGAGGTCTTTTCATAAGCTGTATGCAAAGAAACACCAACAGAAAGAAAGGCTCTTACAGTGAAGTGGTTTCAAAATGAGATCTGCCACATGCTGCACATCTGAGAGATGTAAAGAGGACACCCAAAGTGAAGTACCATGTATAAAAGGGGTCATGGGCTCACCCCTAATCTCATTAAGCCAAATGACCTGGTGCACAGAGGCTCTACGTTCAACTGTTTCTGCAAGAGAGACTCAGTCGTTCTCCAGGCAAGGAGGATGTTAAAATAGAGACTCCTCTCCCATACAGAATATGACCTCATCCTTGAGTCAGACACCTTCACTGGAATGACTACAGAGCAGAAGCAAATAGCAGGGGCTAAAAGACTCCAACCCCCCTTGAGATATCATTTCCTATTTTAAGGAGCAACCTGATATACTTTTAAAGAACAAACTAATACATTTTGTGACCAGCAGTGTCTGGAGCCCTGGAGAACAACATCCCCAGGAAGCTGCTACTTGAGCTGGAAAACCAACAGTCCTTGACTAAGGAACTGGGTGAAGTAGAGATAAAGGGCAGCACTAAAAAGCAGTATTAGGAGAGAAATCCTTGGTAGAGTTCCTCAAGTACTGGACTTGAGATATACCTCAGTGAAGCAGCAGAAACCAGGGAAATGCTCATGAGGTTGCAAGATGGGAGGCAGCATTAGCAGAGACGAGAGCAGGGACAAGATGTAGAAAGAACTGGATGATCCTGAATAAGAGACATAGGAAGAAATTCAACAATACAAAGGAAACAGTCATCTGCTTAAGGGCGAGGAAACAAGGGCTCCTGCTCCAAGTTCATCGCATGAGAATGGCCAGGACTCTCTTTGCTCACCACTCAAGACTGGACTAAAGGCTGTAATTGCAGTGAAGTCTGGGAGGAGCAGCAAAGGGGCCTGACTGTCACACCACTGCCAAGGCACTGTGCCAGTCACAGTGCCATGTTATGGTAGCCTCACTGATGCTTCCACCAGGACTGGGGCAAGGTGTATGTGCTCATTCCACGCAGCAGACTGGCTCCAGGAAAACAAGCTCTGGGCAGAGCTGAGATTAGAGCATCCATTCCAGCATCCTTCCTCCCAGGGAATGGGTAGGTGGGGCGAGCTGTGCAACAACACATTCCACTAAAATGATGCATGGATTTGTCATGCATCAAAGAGAAAACAGAAAGGAGTTTAACTCTGGAACTGAGCCATGTGGAGACTCCAACAGGTTTGTTTGGGAGGTGCGCAATACATCACCCACACCACCAGAATATAACTGTGTTTTCAATACATCTCTGCCATGGTGCTGCAGGGCCAAGCAGCTGCACATTGCTCGTTTCCTGAGGAAGGGTCACCACAGGCAGTTCAGCATCCCTCCAGGGAGAGCACACAGGACATATGGGATAAGGGAAGGATAAGCCAAGTGCTCCTGCCACCCAGCCCTTGTCCAACAACAGGAATGCTCTTTGCCCACAGAACTGCTGTGGCCTGAAGAGCCATTCACCAGACTCACCTGCACAGGGTGTGTGGCTCTGCAGCTCCATGCCAGAAGCACTGGGTGCTCAGTCCTGTCATCCCTCCCCTCTGGGTTCTGATCCTGGCGAGTCCAAGGCAGGAGGGCTGGATAGCTCTGCTTTGTGGTACTCGTTCCTCCTCCTCCTCCCACGCCCCACTCAGGGTTAAAGACTCCTGCCTCCCAACTGCGAAGACATGGGATTCCCTGCCAGTGGATCTACATTCACCCCTGTTCCTGTTTATAGAAGCAGCAATCCCAGCTGGAAGACCTGAAAGCTTGGTCACTAAGATGCTGATCTAAGATGCTGATGCCAGTGCTGCTCACTCTCCTGCCTGAGCTGAGCTCTCCATCTGTCTGTGTGAGCACCTAAGACACCAACACTACATGAAAACAGACCAAACAGCCTCTGAGTCTGATCAGAACAGAGTCCCACCATCATGGCAACTGGGTGATTCAGGCAGGGGAAGACAACTGTCTGCTGAAGACTAAGGATCCTGTATGAAGCACACACAAGAGTATGTATATAGTCATTTTAGGATACAGAATATGTAGCTCAAAGAGTACTCAAAGCTGGACCTAACAAAGCACAAGACATTCTTTACAGTATCAGGGTATCTAAAGATTTACTGTACTTTGCATTACCAAAGCTGCCCATTTTGGAAACAACCTGCTTTGTCCTAGGCAAGTAGCCAGGTCCAGAGGGAGGAAGGCTGTGACTACCACCTGTTCCTCCTGCAGAAACACAGGAATTTTAAGAGCTGGAAGGAGAAAAATGCTCCATAACTGTAGTATAAAGAGGTCAGCTAGTCTGGAGGTAACACGTATGCAGGCTGCTTCTGCACCTGTGTGCCCGAGCCTTGCTCACCTACTTTATGTGAAGGGCACAAGAACAAGAGACAGCAAGTTATTTTTAGTAGGAAGATACAATGGTTATTGGGGACAGCACAAGATGGGCTCCTACCCCAGCATAGCACCACAGAGAGCTGTGGCACGTGTGCTTTGTGTCACCTTCCCCATCTCCAGCCAGACACGTGGGCCAAGCTCTGTGCTGTGTGCCATGACACTGGGGAACTCAGAATGGTGTGCTCCAGGTTTTACATGGGCTGCATCATCTTGCTCTGCTGAGCTCATATTCAGATCTTCTGCCATGAAAGAGGTGGGTGGAAAAACAGCATCCATGAGAGTGCTGCCAGCAGCTCTCAGTAATTTTCAGGGTGGAGGTGTCTGAGCATCCTCCACTCTCGGATAATACTACATAATGCATGAAAGCTTTCTCTCGCTTTACACACACTCTTCAGAGGCACACGCGTGGCTGTTTTGGGAACACACCAGCCTGAACCTGCAACGTGCCTGCTTTATCTCATATTCGGTACAATCTGGCCACTGCGTTCCTTGTTTTAGCTTTTTTGTCATCCTTCACAAAAGGACTCAATCTTACTGTGAAACAGCTTCATGTACACAACTTGGGGCAGTAGACTGGGTCCTATTACAAGCACAAGATGGGTGTCACATGCTATGACCTGAGTGCACTTTTTCCATTGGGATACAGACAGCAGATGTGCCACACAAGTGCAGACGGGTTGTCTGTGCTTACCTATGTGGCCCCTTGTTACTTTTCAGTCGTTCCATTTCAGAGTAACAAGCCCATGTGCTCACATTGCCGGCTGGAGCTCTCGCAAGAGGAGACTTTATGCAATATTAAAGATGAACATGCTCTGCGGGAACAGAACCTCATCAGGGCCTGAGGTCAGTGCTGCTCTGCTCTCAAAGCAAACACAACAGCCACACAAGGGCTTGTCAGCCTCACAGTTCCTACCAGTGCTCACACTCATTTACCACTGAAGACAGGAGCAGCCTGAAGCATTTTGGCTCCTGGTTCTAACATGCTGTGATCAATTTTTCCAGCGTATTTCATGTGGCAAGGAAGGCTTTGGTCTATTTCATTAATTGTGAAAATGAAGATTAATAGGCTGTGTGGCATCACTTTAACTGGGGTTATTGAAGGTTATATATTGCCACGTTTGGTTTGGGCTCATTAAAGGTACTGAACCTCATTCACCCTAAGGCCAGGTCCCTGAATGTGCACAGCGCAGTTTCTCTCGAAGAGCTCCTCAGGTTTTCCACTTGACCCAAAATGGATGCAGCAGGATTTTCCCAGGTGCACACCACACTGGACACACTCCATGTTCTCCCACTCTCTAGCAAGAGCAATGATGACAGGCTTAGTTACAATTAATAGTTAATGCTGTCACACACAAAAACATGACCTGGAGTGCCATCAAGTACACACTGGCTCCTGATCTGATGGCAACAGTGATTCACAGCAAGCAGAAATGACAGAGGTGGGGCAGGGGGAAGGGAAACCAAAGTGGCTTTGCTTTCCTAACTGGCCATTCAGCCTTTAGCTGCTGTGATTCCACATGTACTTCAACAGAGCTGAAGACACAAGAGAACAGCTCTAGCAGCAGATTCTCCTGCCAGATAGTGCCGAGGTTACTCAGCACCATGGTATTAGAATCCCAGACTGGTCTGGGTTGGAAGGACCTTAAAGCTCATCCAGTCCCGATCCACTGCCATGGGCAGAGACACCTTCCACTAGAGCAGCTTGCTCCAAGCCCCTGTGTCCAACCTGGCCTTGAACACTGCCACGGATGGGGCAGCCACAGCTTCTTTGGGCACCCTGTGCCAGAGCCTCAGCACCCTCACAGGGAATAACTTTCTCCTTCTGTCTTCCCAATACTACAATCTGTGCTCAATGCAGAAGAAACAAACAGCAAACAAACCCCCACTACCACTCAATGGCTGTGCAGTGAACAGAGCTGCCTAATGCAGGGAGCGTGTTGCCCAAAAGCAGACTCTTCATTAGGAGAGCACAAATGTCTTTTGGCAGTCACTGGTCCATCATCCATAGGACAAGAGGAAATGGCCCCCAGTTATGCCAGGGGAGGTTTAGATTAGGTATTAGGAGAAATGTCTTCACCAAGAGGGTTATCAAGCACTGGAACAGGCTGCCCAGGGAAATGGTGGAGTCATCATTCCTGGAGGGATTGAATAAACATGTAGATGTGATACTCAGGGACATGGTTTAGAGGTGGCCTTGGCTGGGTTAACATTTGGACTCGATGATGTTAAAGGTCTTTTCCAAATAAATGATTCTATAATTCTGTGATCTTTCCTGGCTGGACAGTAGCACCTGGCTATCCAGGGTGACCTGATGTTGCAAGTGACAGCAGTATGGAAAGCAGGCAGAAGGACTTCCATCACGTGGCAAACCTGGGACAGGTCCTGCCTCTGCAGAAGTTGTAGCCTGGACCATACAATAGCTCAGATAATCTGAAGTTCATTCAGATGTTTTTCAGATGAAATTTATCCAACATGCTTTGGATGTAGTTTTATGAAGCCTGACTGACAGTTTGCTCAAGAGCTCTTAAACACATGGAGTAAACAATCTGAAAACTCATTTCTTATGTGAAGAAGTTCACTCCTGTGAAGAAGCTGGAGCTCACACATTAAAAATTGCGGTCACAGAGGTTCACAGGGGACAACTTCCTAAAGCTTCTCAATACTAAGTGTGAAAGAAGATAGGATTTCTCACAAGGAATAACTTCAGTATTCCTTTTGACTAACATATTAATTCCGGAGGCCGGGGTGGGGGGGAGTTAACTCAAAGAGAGTTGATCACTTCAACCTTGAAATTAAATGTCTTTTGATATTAAAAGAAGAGTAATACTAGAAAAAATGCAGCCAAACAAAAAAGCTCATGAAAACCATACATGAAACCTGCTTCTATTGCCCTCTGCAAACGTTTCCATGAGTAGCTCATTCCTGAAAAGAACAGGAATATACAGGAAGAGCTTCCACAGTTTCCCCAAAGCTGTTTCTCCATGTGCACCATGCAGTGAGGGAACAGGCATGCTGGACATAAAAGAAGTCTTCCTTGTGCCAGAAGATAAGCTGAGGACAACTACAGATGGAAAAACTGAGCACATGAAGTATAAATTCGGAGGAGAGTGAAAAAAAAACCAGCCTGAACCCGTTCTTATGAACCTGTTTGGTTCATAAGAATTCAGGAACTCAAGAAAGGGCTGAAATGAGGTTTTGCATTGAATATGTAACATCTGAGGAACACAGGGCAAGTACTAGAGCCAGAGTGGTGGTAGGAGGAAAGGAGACTATACATGGAAAGAGCTGGAAAGAGCTGGAAACATCTAAATGTGTCTTCTTAGAGAGGCAAAGTCCAGCCAGGGACTGACTTACATCATCGATCAGGCAGCATTGTGTGCCACCTCGTGTCTTCTCTGGGATCCACATTTAGGAGTGCTGCTGTTGGTCCTCTGTACAGCCGCAGCAGGGTGAGCGCTTGTTCCCTCTGTTCCCACTGATCCCAATTTAGCATCAGTGTGACAGAGCAGAGACCAGACACACACAGGGATGAATGAAGTAACAGATGTCCTGGCACTGTCATCTCGCCCTGCTCCACCGCCTGGCTTTATGGCAGGAGAGCTGGAATTGCCTTAGAGGAGGTTCTGCAGCAGCCGCCCTGTCTGCAGCCCTCAGTGCCTGCAGAAGACAGTTTTCTGCTGGATTCATGAGCTGAAGTGGCACATGTAAAGGTCCAGCAAAATGCTAAAGCTGGTCAAGGGTGAGAGGTGAGTAAGTAGTGAGATCTTGTGGATTTCTGCCAACTCCTGATTCTTTTAAGTATCTTCCCACTACTGATGCAGTATAAACTAGAAATCAATCTGAAAGCACAGCCCACACAATCCAGTCCTTCAAGTAGGGACATCAAGAGAACTGTTGGAGGCAGGAGGAGACTAACCAGTCTCTAAGGAAAGGAATGAGGTGAATCCTCTGGAAATAGTACTGCTCTGTGGGAATATGTGGTGTTTCAGTGCCCTCAAAGGAAAACAACTGACTACAGTTATAAAACCTGAAACTTGGTCTGAAAAATGCTTTGTGAAAAAGGCTGTGCATGAATATTTCATAACCATCGACTCCAACTTCCAAATAAAGCTGCCTGTAAAGGAGCTTTTTCCAATTCATTCTGGGATTGACTTCTCTGGCTTGCACATCACTGCAAGAAAGACCTTGCAATGGGAATTCATGGAAAGCATTTGTCAACAACACACAAATCTGAAGATTCCTGCTCATTAGGCTACAGATGTACTGGCTTTGCAGGGCTCAAAATGGCAAACATTCACCTCCAGCAGCAAACAGACTGGGTTTGAACAAACCCAAGGCAGCAGGAACTGGCCACTGTTTCAAACCAGAAATGCACGGAGGAGTCCAGAGGTATTCAAAGGGAACTGAAGACAGTGATGTTGCTGCCATTGCTTTCTGCTTATCCCAAGACACACAATACACCGGAATGCAATAGCCAGAAGAGGAGGAACCAACCTGTGTGCTGAGCAGTAGAGAGATGGAAAATATCCCCTCTCAGCCCCAGAAGCTGTAACACACTTATCCACAATCCCTTCAGCATGTGCTGCCTCTGGATGTGCTCAGCTCCACCTCCACTGCCCCCCCTAGATCATGTGCCAGTAGGAATCAGACTCTTTCAATGGATCCCCATGTGCATACATGATGTCAGGGGACACCATTTCAAAGTGACATTTTACAAGACCCCCAACCACAAAAGCCCCTAAATGTCACCCACTGGACCCTACAGTCTGGCCATATGCCATGGCTGGGGCTGCCCAACATTCAGGGGACACCTGGGCCCCAACAAAACAGAGAAGATGGCTCAGTGACATACAGTTCGTAGTTCTGATCTTCTGTCTCTTGCTGCACTGACAGCTCCTCCAGTGTTGCATCGATATCCAGCTGATTGGTCTCCAGCTGCCGCAGCAACGTCTCCCTCTGAGGAAAGGAAAACAAGCTGGAGCTGTGCAGGACAGGTCACTGTAACAGATCCCTGTGCACCCTGAGGGCACAATGAGATCTTGTGTCACCACCCTACCCACAGCAATGCATTAAGCAGGAGCTTTGGTCCCTCTCTTGGTGTTCAACACAGAAGCACAAAGGGAAGCAGAAGCAGCAGCAGCAAAAGTATCCAGAAAGTCTTTGTGGAAAAAAGTACCTTGTTCTGTGAGCTGCAGCCAGCCATAAGCTAACAATGTGTGACGTTCAGACACAGCATTGCCAGCTGCATTTGGAGGATAGTTGTGCAACCCATTCCTTCTGATCTTTTCTTTTTCCCTGTGCTAAAGAGCAAGCAGGACCCAACTGATGAAAACCTCACAGGAATTTTCACTGTCAGGGTGGATAGTAAGCACAACCTGTCAGCTCAGTAACATTTTAGAAGTCACTGCCCTTCTGCCTTCAGTTGTTGCCCCACAGATAGGGACAGACACTTCAGTCCATTTCAGATGTGCAGCCAAGTGAAAGGCTTCACTCATGGAAGCCAGGGTGGATTCATTCAGCCCTTACCTTCCCACATTTGCAACTAAACCCAAGCGAAAACCTCAGCTGAGGGGAAGTGCTGGCTCAAAATCAACTGCAGATGGTCATGGGACACTCTGACACCCCAGATGGCAATAGGAAGAGATCAATAACCACTTGCATTCTGCTGAATGTGCAGGGGCACGGCCAGACCCAGGGGCTGCCTGTGGCCCATCCAGCAGCCCATGGCCCTGAGCTGCATGGCTGGTGCAGCCTCCCTTTCTGCAGGAACAGGATTGAGGAGCCCCTGGACAAGCCACTGCCCTGATTCATGGTACAAATCCTGCCCCTTCCCATGGCTGCTCCACACTGGGCACTGCTGACCCCCTGGGAGGCTCCAAACAGGGGCACTCAGGGCAGCTCACATCCTGAATCCTGGAATCGCCAGTCCTGGTGTTCAGTGCCTGGAAGCACCAATCCTCCCTCTCCCACAGCCCACATGCTTGATGGCACAGGAAGCAGGGACAGCTCAGGCTATCATGAGTCACAGCACTGCACAGCTACAGCAGGGGCTGCACCACGACCCAGATGGGAGCAGACAGAAGAGAACCCGCAGGTTTCCTCCAAACTACCCACATTCTGGCTGTCATAACTACAGCATCCTCAAGATACATTTAATCTTTCTATGACAAATCCTTCTGAAGATTAGCGTCAATAACCGTAGTGAAATCTTTAATTCCATGTTTGACAACACAAATGCTCACTGCAGAATGATCCTGTTGGGAGTAAAAAGCACACAGGGGATCTGCTACACAACTTACAGAATAACCCCCCTGTGGGAATACAAGCATTTGTATAAAGCAGTGGTGTTTGGTCTCTACGTGCGTATACTATTGGCAATATAGAATCACAGAATGGTCTGGGTTGGAAGGGGCCATAAAGCTCATCCAGTTCCAACCCCTGCCATGGGCAGGGACACCTTCCACTAGAGCAGCTTGCTCCAAGCCCCTGTGTCCAACCTGGCCTTGAACACTGCCACGGATGGGGCAGCCGCAGCTTCTCTGGGCACCCTGTGTCAGCACCTCAGCACCCTCCCAGGGAAGAGCTTCTGCCTAAAAGCTCATCTCAATCTCCCCTCTGCCAGGTTAAAGCCTTGTCCTATCCCTACAGTCCCAGACAAACAATCCTTCTCTGGCATCCTTCAGACACTGGAAGCTTCTCTGGGGTCTCCACACAGCTTCTCTTCCCCAGGTTAAACAGCCCCAGTTTTCTCAGCCTGCTTAACCTGTACTTTCCTAGACACAACAACTTTGAAGCTACCAACAAAGTGCACAAATTTAAAGAGCAAGTCACTCATCTGCCTTCTAGAAAGCACCACCCAGCAGTGTCTGAGAGAGCAGCCAGGGCACAGCCTGAGCTTTGCATGGAGCAGATTGATTCTTAGCAAATTCTCCCATGGCTGAAATCAACAAGCAAGGCTTAAGTCATTTCTATTTTGTACTTTAAGACCAAGTGATTCATAGAAGTTGATAACCTTTAAACATGCTCATTTACTGGAAGATGCAATCTTTCTTGAAATGTAAAAACTTCTATCATCACTTAAGCTAATTTACTATTTCCAAGGCATTTGGAAATATTCTTCATTTTTATTTTTGGAAATATTCTTCATTCTTCATTTTTACATTTGCCATTAGGTTAACAGCTTGGAGCGATCCATGCTTCCTTTGCTGGTCATTTTTATTCGCCATATTCATAAGCTCTACGCAGATGGAAGCTTGACTTGATTATCATGTATACGAAGAATTATGAAGTCATCAGTTAACTCAAGTTCCCTTTATTGTGGTAGACAGACACGTACGTCTCTGCAAAACGCACTATATGTATTTAAACTTCCTCCACTAAAAATGCTAATAAGGCTCTTAGAATCCAAATTCTAGACTTTGGAATTTAAATTCTAGATGTTAGAATTCAAGATTGGAGAAATTAAAGATTCTCGAAGTAACAGATTTAATCCTTTCATGTGTTCCTTGTAAGCAGAAATGAGACAAAAAAGAGCAAGTTTTCTGCTTCTTTGTCCTCAGTTTCCTAGGAAGAGTGAGATAAATGTGAGCAAATCAGCTGAATAAACAGAGACAGAAGGACACTGCTCTCCAGTGCTGACCCTAGCACACAGATAATGTCTATCATTAAACAAGTGGTTTCCTTTCCTCATAGTTTGCCATTAAGACATATTCCAGAGTTGTATTTATGTCAGTTTTCACAGATGACAGTAAATGAAGAACTCAGGCTGACCCAGGGGATGCTTTCACAGCAATGTCACTTGTAAACCTTCATCACTAGTGATGGATTTTGAAGTCCACTTTAGTCCATTTAAAAAAATAAATTCTGTTTTACCAGGCTTGTATTAAAATATTAAAGAAACAGCGTATTTTTAGCAATGACCCAAAAGAAGGGAATAAATCATGTACCACAGACTTGTGCATTGGCTGGATGCCACTTCCGAGTGCTTCAGGGAAAAGGCAGCGCCAGCTGTGTGCAGGATTGTCTCCTTCCAGCACAGCAGCCCAAGGCCTGGCTGATCTGATCCCGTTTGCACAGTATGCGGGCCATCAGCAACACCTACAGCTCAACTGTGTGCTCAGGTGTGACAAGCTTCCCCTGGCAAGGAACAGATGCCTAACTGAAGAGCCTGGGCTGCAGGAGGGAACGTGCTCTGTGCTGGGGTATGAATTTCAGCCACTGCTTTCTGCATGAAAGATGCATGAATGTAAGCTGAACACTGTAATGTGCAACTTCGAATCAACACACGAGCACCAACCCTGTGAAAGGATAGCCTGGAATCTCACACAGTGGAACAACTCTTCCCCTTGGGAGCTGTGGGAGGGCAAGCCAAGGAACACAGAGAAACCTCAGTGGTCAACTGAGACTGATTAAATCATATGAGAGAGCTGGGCTGGTTCAGCCTGGAGAAGAGAAGGCTCCTGAAGGGGAGACCTTAGAGCAAGTCCTGGTGGAGGGCCTGTAAGGACATGACAAGGCAGAATGGCTTTAACCTGCCAGAGAGGAGACTGAGATGAGCTCTTAGGCAGAAGCTGTTCCCTGGGAGGGTGCTGAGGC
>WYDI02032190.1:0-14658 GCA_009867235.2 Psittacus erithacus
GGGGCTTGGAGCAAGCTGCTCTAGTGGAAGGTGTCCCTGCCCGTGGCAGGGGTTGGAGCTGGATGAGCTTTAAGGTCTCTTCCAACCCAAACCATTCCATACTTCTATGACCTTATGGTGAGGAAAATGAAGCTCAGCAACTCCTGCTCACCAAAAGCAGTCTGGCTGCAGGCACAGACAACCCCTGTGACTCACACAGACCTGGGCAGTGAATAGAAGTGTTATTTGTGGCACATCACTCATTTGTGTGCTATTCACAGCTTTCCCTGGCTGGAAACCCCATTTCACCCCTGCCATGGGATGGTGAGGAGGGCCAGCAGCAGGGCTCACCCAGGGGGCTGCTTCCCAAGTCTCCCATCACCACCTATAGCCAGTGTTCAGTTCTGATGCATCATTTCAGCCCTGCTGAAGGTTTATCCTTTCCTCCCTGCTCAGTCCCTCATTCCAGCAGCCGGGAGCTCCTGGAGCACTGTGTGATATCAAAGCCATTGCTCAGCATCTGGCTCCAGCAGGTTTCCCAAATACCTTAGTTTAGGAGAGAAGGTGAGAGCTTTGCGCTTGTGTTACCATCATTCATCCTTAATGGTACCCAGATTAAAGTACCACATTTAGCTCCAGCTGCCTTTAAGCATCCTTGACCTGTCCAGAGGGAGCTTAGTGGTCCCCAGAGGGGCTCTGCTTCCCACAGGGGAATGATCCCCATGGTCCTCATGCCGGCGCTTGCAGGGACTTCCACACTCCCAGACTATTTTGGGAGGGTTTAAAAATACCCTGCCTGCATTAACGGGCAATAATCCCAATGGAGCAGCAGCCCCGCATGGCCACGGAGCTGCCTTTCCCCCCCGGCCTTGGATAGAGCCCCTCATAGAAATCCCTTGGGGCTGGCGTGGGGGCCGCATCCTGCATCCCAGCTGCTGAGTCCCATCCCAAATGGCTGTGATCACCATGACAACGCTGACTTCAGCCTCCACCACCTACTCAGGCTTGGAGCCCACTGGGTGCTGGCTGATGGCTTGGTGCGGGCAGTGGTGAGTGCTCCCCATGCTCCCCTTTTCCCCTTGGGATTGCACCTTTTGGGTGGAAAAAGGGTTCCCCCCCACCACCACCCCCTTGCAAGACCTCTGCCAGCAGCAGGAGGCGCATCCAAAGGAGCCATGTATGTGATGGGCAGGGCGGATGCACGGGCAGCATCGCTCCTGTGTGCTGCTCTGCCTGCGGGAGGTGTCATGAGTGCACCGGCCTCAGCCAGGGAGGTGGGACCAGGCTTTGGCTTGCTGGGGACACGGAAGGTGCTGGGACGTGATGAAGCGGAGGGACCCAGGAGGGTGGTTGGGTAAAGCAGGCGGTGGGACGCGGTGAGGCGGGCACTGACTCGGGCCATGATGTGCTTTGGGACCAGGGTCCGTGCTCGAAGCGCCGGGAGCTCGGGGGCCCGTCCTCGGGTGCCGGGCAGCGCGTCCATCGGCGCCGGCGCGGAGCATTCCTTACAAGGAGTTTGGCTGGAGCCCGAGCGGCGGGAGCCGCGGTCGCCTCCTCTCGCCTCATTCATCCGCTCCGGGAGCACGGGGGCTGCTGCTCCCCGGGCCCCTCGAGAGCCCCGCGGCTCCTCCGGAGCAGGGCTTTAAGGTGGGAGGCCGCGATTCTCTTCTCTTTCTGGGGTGCAAAGGGCGGGCAGAGGGCTGGGGGGGTCCCTCTCTTTGCTGGGTGGGAAGCCGGGATGCTGCCGCCGGCCGCTGCGGCTGCAGGATGCGGATGGAGGAGAGAGGATCCCCGCTTCCCGATCCCCCCCAGGCTGGGGCACACCACTGGAAGGTCCCCACCGGGGATGGCAGCGGGTGCCCCACGTCCCGTCTCCCCCCACATCTCTCCCATAGGACTGAGGATGTCCTCGATGTTCGGCAAACCCCGAGCCGGCGGCGAGCGGCCGCCCCAGAGCCCCCTCGGCGAGTGCAACGTGGCCATCCTGGGGTGCCGCGGGGCAGGCAAGTCAGGTGAGGAAGGTGCCCCGATGCCACGGGGATGGCGGGGGGATCAGGGTGGTGCTGGGATGCCGGTGCCATGGGGGGACACCGGCCTCACTTGCCTCTTTCACCTCCTGCAGCTCTGACAGTGAAGTTTCTAACCAAGAGGTTCATAAGTGAATATGATCCGAACCTGGGTAAGATGCTTCCTCCACGGATGTTGCCCCTCCATGAGCTCCCACGGAGCATCCTTCCCATTCCCTGCGTTTCCCACGAATGTGGCACTGAAGGAGAAAAAAAGCAGCACCCAAAGTTACATGAAAAACAACAGAAGGGCTGGATGTGACCCAAACCCACCTGTACAAACACAGGCAGCGCTCTCCCTGCGGGCAACGTCCCATCACCCCAAAGACTGACTGCAGAGTTATCGGGGGTCCTTGGGGAGCCTCCTGCTCGCACCTGGGGTGTCAGGCAGGGAAGGGCTGGGACAAGGGGGCCGCAGAGAGGGTGGCCCCAGGGGCTGCGCTCTGCAATGAGCAGGTCTGGGCATTATTTTCCACTCATTTGAGTAATTAATTGCTATTTTCCTAGGCCAGATTCCAGGGCACGGGGAAGAACCAGGAATGATTTATCGGGGACATTAGGGAGATATGGAGCTTGTCCAGGAACCGACTCCAGCTCCTCATAACTCAGTGACTCTAAGGAAAGAAGGATAAATCCTTTCCTCCTCGGATCTGTTTTAGGAATGTGGTTTCATCTTCCCACGTCAAAACCTTTCCGAAACGCATCCGTTAGGACCAGCCGGGAGAAGGCATCTTTCTCCCAGGGGAATGGCTCAGCGGCTCTTGCCTCCCCTCCTTCCAAACGAAAGGGGTGCTGCTTTTGCCTGATTTATTGGGAAACAGCCCCAGTGTCAAGCCCCAGACTCGCTTTATCTCGCCACGTCGCGGCATTTAGATAAGGGCTGAGCCCTGGGTGCAGTGACGGCTGCGCCGGGCTCCTTCCCTCCCTCCTTATCCCATGGGAGCCCACACTTGCAGCATACAGGGAGAAATAACCGTTCCTAGCCAAGCTTCACAGCAGCATCACCACCAGTCCCCCAGAGTAATGGTGTCTTAGGAAAGAGTGAGGTGGGAGGTGTCAGATGCTACGTTTTTCCCTGGTGTCCCAAGCATCCAGGGCTTTGCTTGGCTTTGGAGCAGACGGGATACCCCAGCCCATCCTCACAACCACCCTTCTCCTTGCAGAGGACACCTACGCCTCGGAGGAGCTGGTGGACCAGCAGCCAGTGCTGCTGAAGGTGATGGACACGGCTGATGAGGTGAGACACCGAGGCAGCGCTGGTGCCAGATGCCTGCTGTGACCCGGCTGGATGCGGCTGGACCATGGCTCAGCTGCTCCTCTGCCTCCAGGACGGCCCCGGGAATTGCGAGCGCTACCTGTGCTGGGCCAGCGCCTTCCTCGTGGTGTACAGCATCGATGACAGGAAGAGCTTTGAGGGCTGCCAGCGCTACCTGGAGGTCCTGGCCCTGCATGCAAAGGGCTGCCAGAGCCGCTGTCCTGTGCTCCTGCTGGGCAACAAGCTGGACATGGAGGAGTACAGGTACTGGGCATGAGGCAAGGCTGTCTTTTCCCGGTGGGAAGAGCTCAGATTCCACCCCCCCAACCCTCCAGCTGGGATGCAATATCCAAATCTGATTTCTATTGCGGGTACTTCCACCCCCATTGGTACATGCCACATCTTCCCACATCTCCGAGGTTCCTGCTCTCCTGCCCGGGGGATGATGTATTTATTTTGAGCCCATTGGTATTTTCAGTGGGATGTTTTCCAGCTCCGTAGTTGGGCAGAGTGACCGTCCCCAGGCAGGGTTAGAGCCTGCTCCAGCTCCTCGCTCCCCTCTGGATGTGCCCTTTCCCTGGAGCCCTTCCTCACCCATTCCGCTGCCAGCACTGCACGTCCCCAGTGTGTTTTTCTGGCCTTTTGTGCTGTTCTGGGGCTGTGCTGAATGTTGGTCCCACAGATCCTTGAGTCACGCACATTGCTGACCCATCCTGTGCTCCCAGCATGGAGGCTTCCCTGTCCCCACAGCACAGGCTGTTTCCTCCCTGCTTCCCAGTGCCATCGCATCCCTGGCACGCATCCCTGGCACGCATCCCTGGCGTGGGAGGTTGCATGATTCCCCAGGGACCTGCGCAGCCTGTTGCTCTGGGATTTTGGGAAAGGCAAACCAATTTAGGACACATGTTCCCTACTTGTCCCAGGAACTGAGCCCGGTGCTCACCAGGATGCAGGGTCCATTGCTCCCCACCTGCACCCCTCGCTCCCCTTTCGGCTGGTTGCATCCCCTCGGGATGCTGCAGCCATCCCCTCGCTCTCGCCAGGCAGGTGCCGGCAGCCGAAGGGCTGTCCCTGGCACGCCGGTTCGGGTGCCCTTACTACGAGGTGTCTGCGTGCCAGGACTTCGCGGGGGTGCAGCACGTGTTCCACGAGGCCGTGCGTGAGGTGCGGCGCCGGGCGCAGTGGAACCTGCCCGTGCGGCCGCTCTTCATCACCGAGGAGCGGCCGTGCCTGCCCGTGGCCACACCAGTGGCACTGCCTGCCCAGCACGGCCTGGCCAGCTGCACCTTCAACACCCTCTCCACCGTCAACTACAAGGAGATCCCGTCGGTGGCACAGGCCAAGCTGGTCACTGTCAAGTCGTCGCGGGCGCAGAGCAAGAGGAAGGCTCCCACGCTCACCCTGCTGAAGGGATTCAAGATATTTTAGGAGGCATCCCTGCTGCAAAGGGGGTGGGTGGGGAGAGACTCTGCTCCCCTGGCTCTGGATGGATCAAGACTATCCGTGATGGACTGACGGGCTGCTGGTGGGCAGGGCAAAGCTTGTGGTGGTGATCTGGTGAGCAGATGGGGTGCTGAGAGCCTGAAATCACTGGTGGCATCATCCTGCTTGCCCCTGCCCTGGCTCCTGACCCTTCTGGCTGAGCGCTGCAGCAGCGTGTGCATCCTGTCCTGTCAACAGTGCCAGGGACCAGCCTGGCTTTCAGGGTGGATCCAGGCAGTTCCCTGAGCAGCTGGAGCCATAGGCACCACTGGGATGGTGAGGGCTGTCCCCAGGGACACCCAGCCAGCTCAGAGCACAGCTGTGGGAGCTTAGCAAGGGAGAATCAATCATTAATGAAGCACCGGGGCACCCACCTTGCTCCTCACAGGTGCCCTCACCAAGCAATAAGAGGAATTTTAATCCAAGGTGCAGATACTGTTTAAGCCATCTAAAGGCCTCAGGTGTTCCAAAACCAGTCCCCATGCATCGAATAAGTCATACCAAAACAGCTGGGTTTTAATCCACTTTTTACGCTATAGTGTTCCTTTTCAAAGGCCTTGCAAGGAGAGATGCTTCCCTGATGAGGCCACGCCCCAAAAAGCCTTTGTTTAAAAGACTGATGTGTTTAAAATATGTCTTAAATTATTTCATGGCTTCTACGTGTGCCCAGTGAAGGGTACGAAGTGAATCCCAAACCAGATCAGGCTCTGCCTGCGCCCGAGCCAGGACCAAGGGCTGTGTGCTCAGCTTCATTTGCTGTATCAGGTTAAAGGTTCTGCTTCTCCCTGGAGTTGCAGTTAGTCTGCAGAGTAACACATCACGTGTATATTTGTACATAGAGCATATATGTATATGACCTTACTGACAGGGAGATTCAATATGGGATTTCAATCAACCACTTTGGAAAACATTTTAATAAAGATTATTTCTGAAAAGAACAAAAGTGCCTCCCTGTCCGTGCGGCTGTTTTCCTGATGGGATAGGACAATGTGTTCCCTGGCTGATAGTGTGTTCCCACACCTCCTGCCCTTTGTCCTGCCTCAGCTCCAGCCTGGGCGCAACAGGGGATGAAGCCAGCATGGGAGAGAAGGCTGGAGGTTCTGAGAGCAGCAGGTAAAGACCAGGCAGCTGGGAGCTGAAGCGGGGAGGCCCAGGTTTGCAAGTCCAGAGCCGCTTGTGCTGCTGCAGCTCTGCTGTTTCCCCAGGCTAAACTGTGTTTTTAAACTTCCATCACTATGAATCAAGACGTTCTAATACATTCCTTAGGGCCTGAATGGTTGGACTTCAGCTGCTGTTACAGAGTGTCCTCAGACTTCTCTGTGTACAGTGATGTGACGGTCCCATCCTTCCACTGCACCACGACTTCTCCTGATCTCTCATCCTGGGGAACCGGCTCCTCCTTTCGCAGCTCATTCGGGCTGCATTCGTTCAAATGGACCAGGGCTTGCTTGGCTTCCAGCTCCTCCTGCTGAGCTGTCTGCACTGCTGCGCTGCACATGTGGCTCTTCTTTTTCCTGCAGGGAAGGGACAGAAAGGAAACACGGAATGAAGCAGCAAGCCCAGCAGACACCTGGAGTAAGTATCTACCTGCAGAGATGGTTCCACTCAGCTCTTCACACCTTGGCTCTGGGAACACAGCAGCTGCTTGTGGGAAAACCAGCTGCACTGTGTTGTGTTAAGAGGTCTGCGGTGTTTGAGTTGTGGGTTTACACTTGGAGAACACACAGCACACCACAGTGAGGCAGCAACAGCCAGTAAACCATCACTAAACAAGTGTGGCAGACTTGGGACATTAGTTCTTTTTATCTCATTAGAAATGGAAGCTGACTCAGAGGTAAGTTCTCTTGCTGTGGAAAACAGTGAGCTGCTCCTCAGCTGCGGGACGGTTGTGCAGCAGTACAGCCAGGGGGTACATTATGGGAATGCAGATGGCAACGCTGGGGAGTCCTGCTCCAGAGCCCCTCAAATGGGGAGCACCTCGCACCATGCATTTAATGTTCCTTCCCTCTCAGCAGCCTGTCTGGCCTAGGCAGAGCTGTCACAGGCACTTTACTGCTGAGGATCCGTGGCCTGGAGAAGAGAAGGGGCTCATTCCAAGCAACACACAAGGAGAACAGGGAGTCAGGCAAGGTTTTACAATGAAGCTCAGTTCAAAGGGAGTTTGTTTTGGCTCTTCTCCCTGTCACTCAGGGCTTGTCCTGCCCTGCTCTGCCAAACCCTGTCTGCTGGGGGGGTTCAGCACTCTACCACACACCAAAAGACACCCAAATTTTCCTGTCTCACCTGTTCCGTGTAACATTAAGGGCCAGAAGGACAAGACCCAAAATCATGGCCACAAAGGAAAGTGCAAGGACGGAGTAATTCCATGTTGATGCTGGGGGAAAGCAGAGAGGCAGCGTTAGCATGCACAGAGCAGTGTGACCTACAGAGTCTAGCCAGGCCTTTTCCAAGGATACCCAAGCTCAGAGTGCCATGGCTTGGCTGCAGGATGAGGGCAGAAGAGCCCATGTCCAGCTCAGCACCCAGAGCACAGCACGCAGGTCATGGTTTTGGGGATAACCTCAGGCAACACTCCCTCCCTGGGCTTACACAACTGCTTTGTGCCACTCACACCCCCACCTCCAGCTCTGTACCTCTCATGCTGGCCACATCTGCCACACATGGCTTCAGCCATATCCCAGGCTGGCAGCAAGGCTAGGAGCTGCAGTGTCCCACCAAGAGTACGGCTAGAAGGGCCCCTCTGCTCTGCAGGTTTTCTCACCACTACACACCTGGGTGGATAGATTTTGCCTCTGAACATGGGCAGGGGGGTGCAGCACCGATGGCAGCAGATGCCCTGTCCTTGATTTTTGTGGCTTTGAAGTTGATCCTCGTGGCATTGACCTGCTCATATCAATCTGCTCCCTCTACCCTGCCAAAATCACTGGTCATCCCAGACCTTTGCCCTTTCCGCAAGCTGTGCCTGGAAAGAGGTTGAACCTCACTCTGGGAGGAGACACTATCTCAGCAAAGCCTCGTGCCTGTCTTTACCCATGCTTCTTCTGGAGGAGAGACTGTGGGTTTATATATCTGAGTTAAATCATATCTTCAGGTAATTCCCTTTGGCATCTCCATTAGGAGGAGGGTTAACAGCCAAGGACTGTCTATCTTTATTCCAACTCTCAACTCAGGAATGTCAATGGGACTTACGGTCTTCTGTGCGGAAGAACCAGAGCAGCTCCTCCAGCTCCTCATGACCTATACCCAGCGCAAGGGTCACATCTTCTATGTGGTCATACTTGTCTGTGCTGGCAAGGGCTGTGGGGACATCCATGTCTTGCTCTGCATTGGCTGTGGAGGAAAAGAACAGAAAGATGCAGTGACTGTACACTGCAATACTTCAGGCTAGAAATGGCCTTCCCTTGTCACACAGGGTTGCCCAGCATGTCTCTCCAATCAGGCAGAACACAGCCAGGAGGGCACAACCTTATCTCATGCACTGAGAAGTGGAGAAGGTTCTGTATTACAGTTCAGCATGTGTGCCCTGCTTCACCCATACCGTTATCCACCAAGATAAGACTCTACCTTGCAGCAGGAAAAATGGGATTATCCAGAAAAGCTTCATATTTGCATGTGTGCTGGGGTGGATCACACCTTTACCAGTGTTTCTTCAGTGAGCAGATGTCTGGGAAAGAAAAAGGGATGAGAAGTGAGGGGGAAGGTAACCCCTGCTAGCCCCCACCACTGGTTTTATTAGTGGGAGCCCTGAAAGTTACACAGGTTATTACTCAGAGGGACTGGAGACAGCAGGCCAGCATGTTTCTCCTCTAATGTCTACAGCAGGTGAAAGGAGACTAAACCACAAGTAGAGATGATCTTTTAAATGACTCTGTGCTCCTGCTGATTCCTCTCTCTGCTCCAGCTTTGTATTCAGACCTGATGTACATACCCCTGCAGCTGTGGCATCTGTTTTCTCCTGTGAATGTGAGTCTGAGCTGCCAGGAGAGGGTGCAGACATCCTGGGAGCCACTGAAGTGACAGCAGAGCGGGTCTGCTGTCCCCTAGGCCCCTTGCCTAGGTGACACCATGCAGATGTGAGCTCAGCTGCTGTAAGCCAGCCCCTCCCCAACTAACCTCCCTTTTCTGTCCTTGCTTCCCTGCCACAATCCTTAGAGAATACACTTTGTGGACAGTGACTACCTGCTGCCAATCCAGGGATGGCAGAATAAGGGTGTGGAGATGAGGAATTGGTGGGCTCAGCTCCAAGAGGAGGAAAAGCCAGCATGCCATTGAGGCAAGGGTATCTCACACCCCTCAGAGAAGCAGAAAGCTCCTCCTTGACCTTTAGTCCCTCATCTGTCAGTGACATCAATCCAGCTTTTATGGCAGCTTGCCCAACTTCAGCTTCCTTTGGAAGGACCTGAAGCAGAGGGTTCCCTTTTTCGCACTGTCAGTCTGAGATGGTTGGCTGGTTCTCCCCAGTGCTCCACCACCGCTCACTGGCCTCACCTGAACCATCACCTGCTCACAGGTGAATGACACCACAACACACGTGTCCCTCAGACGTGCTGGCCTCACAGACCATTAATTATGACATGAAGACTAAGACTTTTACAGCTGACACTCTCAACTTTTACCTGCCTTCATAGTGTGGCGCTGTCTGAAACTCTTCCTTGCAAATCACTCCCTAGCATGTTCCACTGTGCCAGGTGTGTCAACAATGCTGCTGCTGACTTCTCAGGGAGGCATTTGTCCTGTCGGTCACAGACCTAATGATTGCTACTATTTTCCCCCCCCACCTTTTCAGTGTCTTCACAATTCAAAGTTCACATTTTATAGCCAAAGAGGCATGCAGGCTTGCTCCCTGCTGCCAGAAAACCACCTGTGAGCAATTCTTTGAGGACTCTCAAATACATGGTTCACTCTGTATTTCAAAAAACATGGGTAAAGCTGCTCCCCGCAGTTAGCTGTGCCAATTACCTTGCTGTCCAAGTAACCTTTAGCTTATTCACTTCTTTCAGTCCTCACAAAGGAGGAAATAAAGTTATGGTGCCAATGAAATCAAGTTACAAGTCTGCTACACCCTAATAAGAAGGTGCCACTTGAATGTGCTAAATCTTGCTGTGCAAAGCTCCTGTCTAATCATTTGCTCCCACAGGAATATCTGACACCCATGCTGCTGATTTTCTCCTAAGGCATTTCATAACTTGTGGGCCACCTCCTGGTGTCCACACTAAAGCTGGCATGCACAGCAGGGATGCGACACAGCTGCTAGAGGTACTTCTCTACTTCACAAAGTAGTGATGGCCAGATCTCCCACAGACTGGAGCTTCTCAGGTACAATACAGTAGCAGAACTGTTGTGCACTAACAGGAAGTTTAAGTAAAAGACTTTAAGGAACCCCCCAGTTATTTCAATGATCTTAAACTTCTGCATAAAAATGACCAAACTAGTCTGGAAGTTTCATTCATCAAAGCTACAAAGCAAAGCGTTCTCAGGTTAATGTAGCTACCCCAGTGGAGAGCCTGAGCAGGATCCAGAATGCTGCCTGCACCTCCAGTTTCCCCAGTAGGGAAAGAGCAAGTCCCAACAGATTTTAGATCTTTCAACCTGAAACAGAGATTTTTAAGACCATCTCCTCCAGCTTCCACCACACAGTGGCTCTGCCCCACTGCTCCACCAAACAAGCTGAGAGACTGTGGGAGATGTCTTCTCCATTGCTTCCCTGCCTGCACATCTCAGCAGTCACTCTGGCTGCTGTTGGATGGGGATGAGCCCAGGTCTTTGACAGCTCTAAGCTGCAGACTTTGGTCTTCTAGACTCCTGAAGACACCCAAGATCTGTCTGAGGTTGCTTCCCAGCTTGAGTACAGCATGAGAAGCTCAAATGAGAGAAAACTCCTACATTTTATGCTTTTATGGAAGGAAGTAGAAAGAACTAAGACCCAGCACCTCTCAGAAAAACACTTCTCCTCTGTTGAGTTTATATTTACACCTGAGCAATTCTGTGATTTCTTTTTGCACATGGGATTTTCACATCAAAAGCTGCAAAATTTGTGTGCTGTGTGTACTTCAGGAACAGAGAGTCACTCACAAATGCCAGCTGTTCAAAACCAGGATCTGTGGACTTTGGTGGCATCCAACAGAATCTCAAGAAAATACATTAAAGTAGCAAGTGGCTGCTTTTTGCTCTATATATTGATCCCAGCACTTAAATTGTGCTCTAAAGGCTGGCATAACACGCATGTCCCCAGTTGCACGTGGACTCCTTCCAGCCGCAGCACACTACGTGGTGCTGTGAAACTACCATATGCATTGTATCTCATTTTTTATTAGGTCTAATACTCATGGTTCTTACCAAGCCAGATGTTGCCCTCCCTCTACAAATGAGAAGTCTTGGGATACTTACTATATCTAGATAAGTAAAGATGGAAGAAAAATGTCTTCTTTTAAGATGATAGTGTCCCTCCGGACTTCCTACTCCATACTCACTACACAATAAGGGACAATGCACTTATAATATCCCAGTCCTTGTAAAATAGTCTCCTCTTGTCAGCCAGACTCCTTTTCTGGAGGTTATCTTATCTTATATTGACTGTGTTAAAATGCACCAGTTATTCCAAGTTCATTATAAAAGTGGGATGCCCTGCCTTTGGGATTTTAAAGGGTATACAATGGCACACCATGGAGATACAAATGGATGGGTTGGTTTATAAAGGTATATTAAGAACTGAGTTTAATTAAAGAACACAAGACAAATGTTTAATGTTTAAAATACCAGAGCAAGAAGGCAATCTGTACTAATTTTTAACCTTTGTAAAGTCAAAAGTTAAAGAGCAAACCTAAGTTATAGGAAATATCTTCGTCTGACTGCTTTCCAGGCTGCTTTTATGCAGGAGTTACCCCAGCCTGCTCCTCACTTGCCATTCAGTCTCTCCTTAAACAAGTTATGCAGCCTTTGCTTAAAATGTGCACAGATTTCTAACTGAAATAAATAAAGAAGCCTTTCTTTACAGATAGCTATAAATTAACCCAGCAGCAGGAATGACCGTTCATCTCCACGAACTCACCCGAAACACACTGTTCCAGCAGAAAGGAAGCTACATTTCTTCTTTAAGCCCTGCTGTCTGAAGATGTCTCCTCCAAGCAGCCTTCAGTGCCTCACGACAGTGACAAGGTTGCCTTCCTCCTACTCTTGGTACGCTAGGAGCTCTGATTCACTCTGCTCCTGAGTCATGTCTGAAGGCCAGTCCAACAGGTGAGGTTCACTCCAGCCGCTGGAAAAAACACACCTCTTTAGTAGGTCCATTTACATGAGGTGAATGACCTTTTCCCAAAGAATGAACCATAGGAACTTCCAGTTTATTTGCTCAAGCTATTGGCCTAATCAGTATTAAGAGAGCATGCCGAGCAGAATGACACTCAGTAATAAGTTACCCTGTGGTTAAAACAAATGATAACGTTCACTCTGCCTGGCTCTGTCCTCGTTGCGTAAAGGAAGCATGTCCTGATAAAGCCCTTTTTTTCTCTTCCAGTGAATGGTCATTCAAAGGCTCTCAGAGCATCTCACAAGAGTGACTGACTTTGCAGGCAAAGCACCCACAGGAGATTCTGCCATCTGTGTTTTGCAAGTACTGGCAACAGTTGGCTAAGTTAACAGCCTACTAAAAGGCTTTACAGTGTCACAAGGCTTTTTGAGCCAGCCATGCTGGGAAAGGAGGATTCCTCCTCCCTCAACTATTTGATCCATGGCTGGAGCTTCATACTGCAGAGCATTCTAGGTACCTCTCAGTGCCAGGCCTGGAGCACACAGCTAGCACTGGTTAGCTAAGGTTAATAGGAGATGGGCACAGTATCCTTATGTTTGTCAAGTTCTTGGTATTTTACAGCTTGAAATAAAGTGTCTTTGGCACCGAAGCCACGTTCCAGGGTGATTAATCCTTCGAATCCCATCTCACATCTAATTCAGAGCTTCCTCTGGCTGCTCCTGTGAAGTTTCACTCAGCAGACACACACGCTCCCCAGAGAGAGATGTTTCACTGTTCAGTGTCAGCCTGGCAGCAACAGGATGGGAGCTAACACTCAGAAATGCATCCTCCAGGAAACAAGAGCTCCTCTCTGCTGGGGGAGGTAGGTCACGCCGGGACATCACACCATGCTGTAAATTGGGCTATCCTTCCTCCTCATTTCAAGTTGGATCATTTAAAAAGTGCCATCACTTCAGGGAATGCTTCTCTTAAGTGTCCTTGTGACCCTTCTATTGCCAGGCGTGGGATACAGTGATGGTCTCACAAGCTACAAACCCAAATCCTCTGGCTCACTGCCTTTGAGAAGGGTGTAAAGAAAATGCCTGGCCCCTGTAGTGCAGTCTCTGTGTAAAGGGATGGAGATGTTACACATGGTGAAGAGGTGACTGTAAGAGGAGGAGGGTGACTGCAAAGCCCCAGAAGGTCCCTTTTCAATCCCAGTTTCCTACATGGCTTGATTTATGTACCTATATTTAAAAAAGAAAAATGAAAAGTTTCCCCAACTGCTGTGTGGAAGCTGGACACATTGATGTAACCATGCTGTCCTAAACCGAAGCCTCAAACCAGGTGGAGAAACCTGACCAGAGGTGAGAGAGTGCCTGCAGCCCCGGGGACATCAGTGGCTCTTTGGGTCCTGTCCTGCCTTTGTGCTGTTTGCAGAAGAGGGGCCCGTGTGGGAAACCACTAAATAAACCCAGTTTCCCACTGATTAGAGTTGTCCCTTGCACCCAGTAATCCTCTCCTGCTCCAGAGAAGCACGAACACACTCAGGACAATCTCTTCAGTAACGGCTGTGAGTGTTTTATTTCGTATTTCCCTTGACAACGCTGGCAGTCTTTCATGGGAGATATCTTTTTACTTCTTGGAGACACTTTCAGTGTCTTTGGCTAGGAAGCAAAGTGGAGATTGGACGTTGATTGGTGTTCTGCTTCCTCCTTGGATTTATCTTCACTACGCTTAGGAAGAGCTTCTCTGACCTTGGGATTTTAGTTTTGCTTATCTCTTTTGCTCCCTTCTGTGTCTTTGACCTGAAATGCCTGGTTACAGAATAACTAAACACGCAGGGTTGTGGAGATTTCTTTTCTCTCCATGTACAAAAGCAGAGTTCAAATGCAGCAGGGAAGCAAGATTTGTGAGCTTTATGTTTTTCTTTTGTGAATTCGATTGCTGCTTTCATCCTGCTGAAAAAATTACACTGAAATAAATCCCCAGGTAAAAATTCATGTGTCCAAGGCATGACACTAAATAATAGCTGTGATCTGTTTAAACAGTCACATCAGAGCATTAATTACTTGGGAGCAAATATACTGGAGTGAATTTAAGTCCACTTCATAAATGCAACATTAATGATTCCATGTGTAAGTCTGGCAAAAACTCAGCACAGAGCTTCAGTATTTCCAGGAGCTTTAATCCTGCCAGAACTGAGAATTCATCTCCAGGGTTTCAGTCCCCTGGTGAGCAGCAGAAGCTCCACACTTGGTGCCCATGTGCCACTGACACATATAGTGCCTCCCAGGCCAGGATTTGATGCCTGGAAATTAACAGTGAGCAGCAGCTGGATGCCGGGTTCAAACTCCCAGCTTTTGGATGGCATTTGGGCCATATAAACACGCATGATACGTCCCTGGCCCTTCTGATGTGCTGGTCTCACCCAAGACCTCAGCGAGCTGGTATTCACCAGCACCACACAGGATATCTGCTTCCAACTCAATCAGCAACTGCGCTGTCTGCTTTGGGAAACCACGGGTATTTTGCAGCATCTGAGATACTAAGTGCTCAATGAGATATTAAGTGCTCAACATCAAAAGGACATGGAACTGTTGGAACAAGTCCAGAGGAGGCCACGAGGATGATCAGGGGACTGGAGCACC